>WBMZ01000271.1:0-118284 GCA_013400975.1 Atrichornis clamosus
CTCCTCCTCCTCCTCCTTCCCGACAGCGGCGGCGGCGATGAGGAGGAGCGCGGGGGGGGGCGGCGGCGGGACGGCCGGTTGTTCGCGCCGCTGAAGGGACACGAACCAGCGCCGCGCCGAGGCGGGGGCGGGGGGCCCCGAGTCGCTGCCCCCCCGCAGCCCCGCCGGGGAGTTTCTTCCACATCCCCCCCAAACACACCGAGACCCCCCCGTCCCTCGGGGGCGGCCCCGCGGAGCGCCGCTCCCTCCTCCTCCTCCCCCTTTATTACCCTTTGTGTGCGTCTCCGCCTTCCTCCCTGCGCCCGGGGGCCCTGAGGTGAGTGCGGGGGGAGCGGCGGGGCGGGGGGGTTGTTTGTTTACCCCGTGTTTACCCCCTGTTTACCCCGGGGGGGCCCCGCCTGTCACTTCGGGCCCCTTCCCGGCGCCCCCCGCCCCAGCTTTGTTGTCGGGGGATGCTCCGGGGATGCTCCTTTGGGCCCCTCCGGAGCCGGAGGGGAGGGGGGTGATGGTGGCGGGGGCGCTGGGCAAAGTTCGGGGTGGTGCGGTGGGTGCTGAGCCCCGGCTGAGTCCCGAAAGTGTTGTTTTCCTGGGATAACAGGGAGCCCCGGCGTTGCCCCCCAGGTTTCCAGGCCGTTGTTTGACTTATTGTTTGAGTTATTAAACCCCTGCGGTGGCGAAGGTACAAAGACCACTTGTACAAAGACCCTTTCCCGAGCTGAACTTCCAGGGATAGATAGTCCAAGAGCTGGACTTGGTGTTCGCAGGATTGGGATGTGGTTGGTAGCAGCCCCTGGTTATCGGTGGTGCCCGGCTATATTTGGTCAATGGTTTGTTCAAATATATATGTCGGGATCTGTTTTTCCATGGCTTTCTGCTGGGAAGGCCAAGTGTCTCCCTCCACGCTCACGGTGTTGGTCAGGTGCTGCTGGTCTGACCATGTTTTCTACTGGTTCAAGGGAAAGTTGCATGTTGAAACATCTGAAATAGGTTAAAATGTAATGCGTTTAAATGTCAAACTAAATTCTGGACCCGAGGAAATATTGGGAGAAGCCTCCTAGATGTTTGCAAGGATCCCAAAGTAAGAGTTGGAGCATTAATGCCAAGTTGAAATGAGAGTCCCCTATACAAGTAGGATGTTTATATTAAAATTGCTGTTGTCTGCTTATTTCTGGAGCTTAATTATGTCCTCTGTAATTTCCAAAAGACAGTTTGACTGCTTTGGTTTATTTTGGGTTTATTATTTTTGGTTTATTAAGTACTGACTGCTGAACCATGGAGTAGGCCATGAGTGTGTATTCCAGAGGGGCATCCCAGTTAAATGGTGGTCAGCAGAGAGTGCGTGTCATCTCTGCCTCATACTGGAGGGTGCCCACAAGAAAGAGCTCTCCTAACGTGCTGTGGAATCTCCCATTTCTAATTTGTACATACGTGTCTTGTGTGAAGCAGCAATTTTGGGATCAGGCTGGGAAGAGTTCGTGAGGGCTGTAATTTGATGGGATGGAAGGAATAGGAGGAAAACAGAGTTGGATTGATCCTTGACAGTATTGTGATGGAGAACTGGAGGTAGCAGCCATAACTGTAGTTCTTTCTAATAGTTTGCCATTAGTTTTCTTTTTGTTTGTAATAACTTTGGGTTTAAACATGTGGGAAAAAAACCTCAACAGCGATAATGACCAAAATCAGGAGATCTGTGTATAAACACCCATTATTTAAACATGTGACTCTCCTTTTAGTTTACTACATGTAGGAGTTGGGCAGCAAAAGACTGTCCAAGAGTAAAGGACGTAATTTCCTTTTTTATTTCATGACAGTGCTTCTTTTCTCAACCTGAGATCCCATTGATCTACTTTCATCTGTACATGGAAACCTATAGCTTCTGCAGGATTACATTCCCTGTGTATGTGGAGCTGCAGCTCTGCTCCCAACTTCCATGGCCTACAGTGATGAGATACTTTAATTGTTACAGGGATTTAACAATCTCTTTGTGTTTCAGTGTTTAAAATGTTATTATTTGATTTAATATGGTTTCCTAGTAAAATACTCAGAATTCTAACAAAATTCTGAAGCTGGGCAGAGTATTTCAAGGTCTTCTCTTACTTTAAATGCTAGAGATAAAATTGCTGATAAACCTTCGTATCCATAGGCCTCCAGCTCCCACAGCCAAGTCTGTGCTGGAAAGAGAGCTGTGGACTTGGTGGGTTTGGAGAAGGAAGGTCCCTCTGAAGGAAGCACTGGTGGGACTGGGATTCTGGGTGGCAATTCCTGCATTTCTGCAGGCTTAGCACAAAGGGGTCTCAGGCTAATTTGGGGTTTCTGGCTCCTGTCACAACCTTCCAAGAACTGAAGAAGTTTACTCTTTCAACCTGCGCTAAGGAAGGCTGTGCAATTATCAACAGCTGTAACTAAAAGGCAACAGACTTTCCTTTTATTTGGGTTTTCAAGTTCTTTTTGCTGCTATTATCCAGCTATTTACAAGTGCTAATTGCTTTTAGGAAAACTTTGTGTGGATTTTCCAGTTCTTTATCAGTTGAGACAAAATTAATAATCATTTTCATGTATTTTGGGTTAGTGGCTTCTTGGACTCTAGGGTAGATAGTTTTGAATTACCAAGGGCCTACCATGGCTGTGCTGGGCATAAAGATGCTGTTTAGGCCTGACTTATAAAAATGTTTCCATGGAGTTTGCTGCCATACCTTCCTTTCTTTGTGGACAAATGAGTTGGTTTCTATTTGGATTAGGTAGGCGGATGTTTGAGGAGAATCTTTATGATGCAATACCTTCAATAACCGAACTTTTCTTGTACAACTTGTAGTCCTTTCATTCTTTGGCTGTGGAGGGATCAGTCCTTGTTCAAAAACACTGGAGATCTTGATAGAAGAAACAGTCCGCTCTAAGATGGAATGCCTTGGTTTTCAGCTGGGTTATTTAATTTGCTTTGTCGGTAGATATTTTTTTTTTTCCCCCTACCGTTACTCATGATTATTCCTTCTGTGTGGAAGATCAGTGTCTTGAACACAGTCTGTGACTCCAACATCAGTTTGTGAAGCAGCAGCCAGTGCTCGTGGTGGATGTTCCCTGTGGAAAGCAGCAGGCCAGGTGGGAGGCCCCTCGTGTCCATCTGGAGCCCCACTAATGTCCCAGTGTCTTTCTATGGGCTTAAGAGGCCACGTGCACAAAGCAGCTGAATCTCATCTGTTAATGGCCAGGGACATAAATTTTGAAAGTGGCTGGGCTTTCTTTGCGAAAATACTGTTAAAACTTTGGAAAAGTGGGGAATTCTGTTTGTTCTTTAAGGCTTATTGGGTTATTTGAGGGTTTAGTTTTGTTGTCCCTGTGTTGGTTCTTGTTCTGTCCCAGTGGAAGTGGAAATCAGAATTATCATTGATTTCAAAAATAAAAAGATACAGGATACATTTATTTCTTTTTTAATGCTCTTATGTCATTAAGGACCTGCTTATTGCTTTAAAGAGTTACTTGAACGTTGGAAACCACAGGCTCTCATTGGCTTTTCTTTGTATTTATTTATGGAACTATTAGGTGGAATAATACTGCTCAATCAGTTTCAAATGGGCCTGCACAGGAACCAAGGCTTATATTAGGGATGAAATTTTGGAAGAGCATGGGAAATGGCTTTCAGGATGCTTTAATTTTTATCCATGTATCTGGAGCTAAACAAAGTGGGAATAAAACAAAAAGCAGCAGTTAAGAAATTAAGAAGTGCTGACTCCTTTCCTCTCTTAAATTCCAAGTTCTTTATTATAGCAGTACCTTTTTTTTTTTTTGATGAATCGTCTAGAAGGGAGTTCAGACTTCGCACTATTTTTAAATCAAGGTAAAATTTGCCAAAATCACTTAGATTATAGTGTTTAAAAGTGTATGAGTACATATGCAAATGAGTTCAGCTACATTCACAAATGCACACACACACACACATATATATAAACAAGCATCTAAAAGAAGTATAAAAAATAGATAATATGAACTTGTAAGTACTATTTGAAGGCCCAGTGACCGTGTGCCTCCCAAGATCTGTTTCTGAGCCCTTCCCCTCCAGGCTGTTGTTGTGATCTGGCACAGGGCAGCAGGAATCAGCCCGAACCATGCCATGGCTATTCATAGACCTTTGTGAAATGAGTTGGTCATCTCGCTTTATCTGCAGCTTGACAGGTGTTCCCATCCCCAAAGTCTCCACTGCCGCCCATCCTTCCCATGGGAATGACTAAGGAACAAATCCTGGAGTGGTTTCAGTTGTTGGTTCTCTAGGCTGGAGCTGAGGAATATTGTAGAGGGCAATACTGGGAGCTGGAGATGCCCAAGATACATTTGTTGTTTGTTTGAATGTTTGTGTTTTTTTTAATATTCTGTTTCAGGAGCTTTAAATGTGCTTAAAAATGGTAAAATGCTTGAAAAATCTTTCTTAGGTTTCTAAGCAAACCTTTATTCTTTCATTTATTACTATGATTAAATTCAATGTGCTGTTTATTTTATATATTTTTATTCTACAGAAAATGTTTTTAAAGCAAGCAAGCAATATTTTAAAAATTCTTAGCCTGCCACAGTATCTGATAACTAAGACCTATAGAAGCAATATATTCATTCATTATTCCATTATGAGATAAAATTGAAGATTGGGATAAAAAAATATATATTGTCATAATTTTTGCTTAGTCTACATTTCCAGTGACATTAAATGCAGAATACTTTTGGTGTCTTGCTGAAGGAGGAGTAATCTGAAATGCAAATAGCATCTGAAATATCGGGACCCTCAGTTTGCAGCATCAGTAATGTGGCCTCGCTCAGGAAAATTCCCAAGTGAGGGAACCAGAACAGTTGTCAATTGTTTGCACAACAAATCCTGTTGGATCAAATGGTGATATTCCCAACGTTGAGATCGAGGAAGGCATAAGATAATGTTGCCTTGTACCCCACTGCCAAAGGAAACAAACACAGGCTAAGTTGGAAGCAAATTTGGCCAAATAGAACCTAGGCCTACATATCATAAATACAGATAGTCAGATTTTTCCATTCATGCTGCCTAATGTTTCAAAAACATGGAAATTAAATTTTGGTTGGCCAATTTTAGACTGTATTTTTAGGCTCTAATAGATTATTGCCAACATATTGTTTAGGCTTACCTGTTGTGGTAAATTAAAGACTTTATGAAAATATGTTAAACGTTTGGGTTTTGTCTTCATTCTTTAGGCTTTTACCTATCTCATATATATTTTTATATATATTTTTTTTTTTATGCATGTGCATGTATATATATATATACATTTATGTGATTTGCCCCACTAGAATGAGTACAAATCTCATGTGTTTTGGTAAGACTGAAGCTGTAGCATTGAAAATAATAAACAGCTGGCACTAGCCTTATATTTTTGACTGTATTTGTCCCTAATCGATTTAATTTAATTTCATTTTTTACTTTTAAGACTGATGCAATGAAGCTTTATGCATCTATTTAATTTTTTTATATAAGCATGCTGTCAATTTCAGGAGATAAATTTTATTTATTTCAACTTTATGTAGAGGAGAAGCACAAAAAAAAATTTTTTTGCTGGATCCTCTCATGCAAACACTAGATAAGAAGAAGAATTTTTTTAGTATCTGCTATTTTTGGAAGAAAACACTGCAAAAGTGAACAAATGAGATCATTGATTGAAGAAACAAAGTAGTCAGGAATCTGTAGTGAGCTGGTTTTTTTAGAACAGAACTTCCTTTTGTCTTTTAGGGGCTTGGGGGCAGGAGAGGGGATATGTTGTTCCCTCGTAATCTTTATGGGGAAGAAGCTTGGATCAGATTTCAGAGGTGGATGTGTTGGTGTAGACTGGTGATGCAGCATCTTGTTGTCTTGTTCTTGAGCGTGGCTGCTTGGAATGTGCACTGTTATAAAGTTTTCTGGCTTTTTATTTGTTCCTGGAAGGCTCATCCCATGTTTCTCAAGGAATAGCCCCCTTTGAAAACTTAGTCATTTTCCTTGGAATACTCCCATTCATACCACATTAGAAAAGGTTTGATTTTTAAGGATGTAGTTTAAAACTACTTTTCCCCCTACGTTTTGTCAGGCGGGAGTTCCTGCCGAAGGGATTGCTGGGTTTTGGAGGCTGTGATCCAGTTAAAGGGGTTGTTTGTGCTTCCCCTCCTCGTGCCGATGGCATCGGAGCTCCCTGGTTATGGCAGGCAAACCTCCATTAAAGCTGCAGCCTTCAGTTGCCTCGATATCACTGTGATCAGGGAGCTGCAGAGAACTGCAGGAAGGATCAAAGTGGAGCCGTGGCCTGTGATTCTCTCAAAAAAATTCTTGTCACTCGTTGTTTTCGGGTTCTGAACTACTTTGCGCTTGGAAAGGCTGAGATCTGTAGTTGGGACTGTGTCTTGTCGAGGTTTCCTCTGAAAATTTTGTCCTAAATAAGGGCTAGATATGTGCCCCTGTATCAGAGTAGGTATCAGAATCCTTCTGCCACCACCCTTCTGTTGTCCAAACTCAAAGCACCGTTGACTTTTCCCTCCTAAGATAATTTCAGTGTTGAGGGCTGTGAAATCCCATCTTCTCAGGGTAGCAAGAATGTGCTATATTTAGTGGACAATAACTCGAGAATTCACGTGTTTAATAAAAAATGCAAAAAACACAGATTTCATGTAGTACTTCAAACTCGGGGGTGATGTTTGAGTTTAAGGATCATGTCCTTAAAAAGATGTGAGTTGTTGGAGCCTTTTAAAAGACACGTGGTTTCCCTTGAAGTCTGCCTCGCTGTTATTAAGTAATAAAGCACGGCCGTGTCTGTGGGCCAGCTGAAGCAAACCATATCTGGGCTGTAGGCTATTAGTTCCTCACCTCTGTTTTAAAATTAGTAAAATCATTTGCAGCGTGATTCATTTCTAAAAATGACTTGTCCATCTGTGCAGGGTGCCCTGGCTCTAACGTTGCAGTGCTGGAAGTTGTGTTACTCTCAGAACTTCTTGTAGTTTTTGTATCACACTTCAGTCAAGTTGCTTTTCTTTGATAATTATGCTAATTCAGGCATTAAGTTGGGATATTAAAAACTGTGGTGGAAGTTATTTAAATTTTTTTGAAATATTGATCAAATGTTTCTACTCTTGATATTCTACTATTAAAAATCTATATATGAAATCTTTACAGGAAAAAAAAATAAAGGTCTATTCTCTTTGCACTGCTAAAATATTTATCAACTTCTTAGGTGCTGGATCAAGCCCTAAATCTGAATTTTTCATGAGTTCTGACTGTACCAAGGTCTCGGGGGACAAACAGAGTTGTAACCAAGTAGTGCTCCCCAAAGTTAGGCAGCTCCTTAATCAGCTGCTCTGTGCATTCCTGGGGGATCACCTTACATGTGGAGCTTTCTTCCCGGGCTTGGGGGTTTGGCTGGGCTTTTTCCCATGCTGCTTTCCTTTAAAACTTCCCAGTTATGAATCAGTCTTAATCATCTTTTGTAACTCAAGTCTTCTGATGTAAGAGTCCTGCTAAGAATCTTGCAGACACGTGGTGAGGTAGAACTTAGGAGTGTGTCCCTGGAACTGAAAAATTAACAGGAAATTAAAAGATAATATTTTTAATTTTAATTTTTATGTAAAACGAACTTACATGCCAACAAAGGTATTCCTGTGTGTAGGAGCAACATCATTTTTCTTAAATAATAATTATCAAAGTAACTGTTGTTTTGTCTGAGAAGGAATATGTAAACTTTGTAGAGCCTCTTGTTACAATTTTTTCTTTTTCAAAGAAAAAAATTCAAAAAAATTGATCAACTTTTTGCAAATATTGATCTATGCTAAATAAAAATACGTTTAACTTTACTCAGGTTTTTTTGATGTTATGGATTTGCTACAACAGCCTGAGACACACATCCCATAGATGAAGAGTTGGAAATGTATTTTTCTAATTTTTGACGTTACTGCATTCAGCAAATTAGGAAAAAAGTGCTAATATTCAGTTCTTGCTAATTCTTGCAAATAATTATAATGCTTTGTGTGGAATTTATTGATAGTATCTGTATGTCCAGAATGTTTCTGAGCTATAGAAAAAATGAAATACTTTTTAGTTTCTGTTTTGGTAGATAGTAGTCAAATACATATGTAATACAGGAAAATGTTCCTTGTAGTGGTGGTGAATGTAAACTTAATTATTGCTGATTGTGAACCTTAAACTGAGGCTATCTTAAGGCATCTCCAGTTGTTGTCATGAAAGAAAGCTCTTTATGGAGATTTTTATTTAACGTCCCAATGTAGGACCTGGAGTTGGTTATCCTGTGTACCAGAGGTCCTCACAGACAGGTGGGATTTTAGGATTAGGTTCTTTGAACCTGTATGTTCATGAAAAATTTGCAAATAATTACTACTTTTTCTAATCTCTGCGTTAATCCTGTCCAGTGTAATCTGTAATTACTCCATCCTCAATTTGCGTGGCCTGTCCTGTTGTTTACTTTTGCTTTACTCACCTACTTT
This sequence comes from Atrichornis clamosus, assembly GCA_013400975.1. Taxonomy (NCBI): domain Eukaryota; kingdom Metazoa; phylum Chordata; class Aves; order Passeriformes; family Menuridae; genus Atrichornis; species Atrichornis clamosus. The sequence continues at coordinate 8,467 of WBMZ01000271.1, forward strand.
ATTGTGCCCCAATAGAAATTCCTGAGAGCCTACTAACTCCAAAAATTCTTTGGTGCTCAACTTGGGGCCGTTTTCCTGCATGTTTTTAGGGCAGTGAGTTTGGAATGCCCAAAAAAAAACCCCATCAAACTTCAGGGAATGCATCACTGGGTAGAAATATTTTGGTTTTGGTGCACAGGATGGTGAAGCTACTTCAGTGGAGAGGGCAGTTCCCCAGAGCTGCAAGGTGCAGCCTGTGGATAACTCTTCCTGCTGTTCACTGTGGCTTTCAACGTTAGGGAAGAGGGTGTTTTGCTCTCTGCGAGGGAAGGATTGTAACTGAAAGCTGCTGCAGAGGCTTGGTAGGGTGGGAGTAGGAAGGAAACGAGGGGTGAGACGTTAGGAAGAGGCAGAGTTTGGGGAGAGGGGTTGGTGGTCAGGAGCGGAGCAGCATAGGGGGAATGTGGGTGGCAACAGGGAGGGAAGGGGATGGAGGCAAAGCCAGTGTTTGGGGAAGAGTTGAAGGCTGGGGTGGGCCAGGGGTAGTCAGGGCTGTCATGAAAATTGGGGGAGTTTGGGGAACAGGGGCCATGTGGGTGTGTGTGAACTGTTTGCCAAGGCAGAGGGGAGCAGGTCACAGAGCCATGGAGAGGTTTGGGTTGGAAAGGGCCTTAAAGCTCCTCTAGTTCTACCCCTTGCTGTGGGCAGGGACACCTCCCGCTATCCCACGTTGCTCTGAGCTCCATCCACTCTGGCCTTGGACACTTCCAGGAATGGGGCAGCCACAGCTTCTCTGGAAACCCTGTGACAAGGCCTCAGCACCCTCACAGCCAAGGATCCCCCCCCAAGATCCCATCTATCCCTGCCCTCTGGCAGTGGGAAGCCATTCCCTGTGTCCTGTCCCTCCATCCCTTGCCCCAAGTCCCTCTCCAGCTCTCCTGGAGCCCCTTGAGGCACTGGAAGGGGCTCTGAGCTCTCCCTGGAGCCTTCCCTTCTCCAGGTGAACACCCCCAGCTCTCCCAGCCTGAGAGCAGAGGGGCTCCAGGCCTGTGATCAACATTGTGATGGGAAGGGGAGATGGCGGCTGTGGATGGGAAACACCACCTGGTAGCCTTACTGAAGTCACAAGTATGAAGTATATTTTCACACAGTGTAAACTCGAAAGTACTGCTTAATCACAGCCTTTACATGCAGCAGTCTCAAAATGATTTGAAAAGGGAAATAAACAGGCATCCGAGTGTATAAATAATTCCATAATATTGCCACTGTTGCCGCCTCAGCTTGGAAGAGCTGGAAGTTGCTGCAGTCCTGCTCATCCATCGGGCCTGGTTGGGCACCAAGCCCCGCTGCTCTCAGATGAGGACTTATATCAGGAAAAAAGAACTGCTTAAACATCTTGGAGGACTTTGGCCTGGATGTTTAGATTTCCACGAGGGAGGTCTCCAGGCAACTCAGTCCAAGCCTTGAGCTCAGCCTGTTCTCCTTAGTCCTGCTCTGATTCTGGTCGCCCTGGCCGGAGCCTTGTGCGTTCCCCGTGGCACAAGCAGCTCTCCTTGACAGACCCCTCCACGTTTAAGTTTTCCCTCGAAAAGCATCCCGTCATGATATTGTGGAAAGGGTGACTGGAATGCTCTGCATGCCTCCCCTGCCTCGCCTGTGTTGTGTTTACTTTGACTATATTCTTTCTTGCTCGTCCCCTGAGTAAACAATTCTAATCCAGTGCTGCACATCCAAGGCAGCTTTGTTGGTTCTTGCTGAACCTCCCTGGGTTTTTTTATGCATCCTTTTGACATCATCTGACCAGGGGTAAACACAGTATTCCTAGGGAGGGAAAACCACTGATTTATATGGATTATTCTAATCCAGCATCATGCAAGCAAAATCAAAAAATAGTTTGACTACCTAATGATTCAGAAATGCAGTCCTGTTGCCAAAAATTTTAGCATTTGTTAGCTTTACACTTGAGCAAATGCATTCTGGTAGAGAATTTAATTTCTTTATTTTAACTCTTATCTTTAGAGTTTTAAGGCTTGGGAATTTATTCCACAAAAAAAGGAAGCATGTTTTACAATTATAACAAATAGGAAAATTAGTCTTTAAATTTCTTCTGTCTTCCTTTTTTTTTTTTTTTTGGATAAATATTTCTAGACTTTATATAGACAGGGACAAACATTCTTCTTTTAAATACAGCCAGAAAAGTTTCTTCTTTTATTGAGCAGGAACTCTAATATGATGTAGCATTTTCTAGTTTGAGATAATGGTTTGAAGCAGGCCTTATGACGTGGAAAAGAAATTCAGTAATTTAGTGAGGAAAGGGGTTTCTCTTGGATAACATCAGTTTCTGTGTCTTTTGAGTGCTTAAATATTTCAGTAAAAACGGGAACCAAATTTTTGGAGGAACCTCAGCAGAAGTAGGAGCCAGATGTGTTGATTTTGGAAACATTAAACAATCTGCATTCTAAGAATTACTCTGTGATCCCTTTGAATTCAAGGACTGATTCAATTATTTTATGTCTCTCTATTGGACCGTGTTTTTCTGTGTATTTGTCAATCATAACCAGAGCCCTGATATTTCTGTAATATATAAAATAACAGGAATAATGAGGGATTTTAATTTTTTTTTCATAGGCTTCTATGAAAGTTATTTTGGACCTAATACAGGGGGATAATTTTACATAGTTCAACAAAGAATAAAAAAAGAAAAGTGGTAATTTAGGATGAGCAGACCTCTTATCAGTACAGAAACTTGATTTCTAAATTTAATTTCTATTGGATAGCTTTAACTCAAATTACTGATACTATTCTGTGTTGGTTTCTGGTTAGCTGGAGCTTAGTAGAAATGAACTTAATCTTCTAATTTTTTTTCCCTGTTCAAGACAGGAAAAAAAAACCCCCAAAACCCAAACCTGTCCTAAAGTACTGTCTTTTTCTCTAAATTACCACAGCTGTACAACATTGTTTTAAATAAATATTCTCTTATAGTTCTGCCAAAAGCAAGAAAAAGGGATTTGTTCAATCAACTGAAATAAAACTATCCTCAAACCAGCACTGAGTTACTTATGCATTTTCCCCATGATTCACTGTCTGATGGAAAATATGTTAATATTTGTTATAATTTATAAAACCAGATTTGAGAGGATTTGGGGGTTTTATTTAGGTTTTTATATAGTAATACACAAGTCAATGAGTCTTTGGCTTCAGGCAGATTGGGAGGGACTCGAACAAAGTGAAATTACCTGTTCTTCATGAAATTGGTCTCTTGTAACCTTTCTTGTTAGAAGTTTTTCTTACTGCTCTAAAATACAACATTTTAAATCCAAACTAAACTGTTTTGGATAAAAGTGAGGAAAATAATACATTCCTGCAACATTCCAGTATAAATGGGAAATACATGGAGTTGTTCAATGTTTAAAAGTGCTGGGTTCTTTTGCATTTATAACCAGGGAGCCTTATGTTAATTTTACATGACTTTTACTTTATTTTACTTTACTATGTAGAAAAGTCATACATCCTATCATCAGGCAATTTTTAAATTATTTTGTTTTATTATTATTTCTGTGATTTGGTGCCGCCATAATAATATTAAATGTTAATAACATGGTTTGGGTAAGAAAACTTAATTAATATCTGGACAGACCACTGTGTATTTCTGTAGGGAAAACAATTGCTATTCAGATTTAACAGAGCAATTATTTTTTCTGTGTGTGTATGTGGGGGGTTTGGGACTTCATTTGGTGTGATTATCCCATAGGCACCACTCCCCTCTGGGGTGGATGGGCCTGGTGCCTCTCCCAGAGGTCAGATTGTGTCTCGTAGTGGAGTGCAGCATATTTTTCTCTGTGCAATGGAAAAGGAAGTTTTATGACCTGGGCAAAACACCCCATTTCTGTAGAGACTTTTAGTGTCCTAAACCTTTTCATAAATACAGCTCTAGAATACCTAAGGCAATTCAATTCATCTTCTCAAGGGCAAAGGATATTTTTTTCTTTTTTGATTAAATTTTTTTGAGAGAGGAAGCTGTCAGAATGGACTTTATAGTTTTTCCTTTGTTGAATTGACACTCTATAAAATTTTATTTTAGCAGATTCGATACGAGAGGGAAGAAAACGATAGACTACAAGTAGGGCATAGAAGAAAAGTTGTAGGTTATTAAATCTTTTCAAGGAGAAAAGGAAGTAGTTCAGTGTGCTCACAGAGGTTCCTGTGTCAGCAATTGGGAAGCCTGGCAGAGATTATCTTCAGCCAACAGCAGGTTAAGAAGGACAGGATGGGAAGGGAACGTTGAACTACCAGCATCAAGGAAATTGAGATATTTAGTCTGGTTCAGAACTGGGTTTGCTTTAAATCTCATTTTACTCTGCAGTCCTTGAGCTGCAGTGTGAGAGAGTTTGGAGCACAAAGGTTAAAAAGTGAATTTTAGTGTCTTGAAATCGCATTTTAATAAGATTAGGGTTTTTTTTAGTATAAATTCATCATTAAGGAAGAAGGATAGCAGCACAACAGATAAATTGGAGTCATTTAACCCTTCACACATGGCTTTGGTGTTGGAGGAAGGGGGGTTTCCACCTCATATGGCTCTCCATGAACGTCCATGGAAGTTTAGCTGAGAACTGGCCCCTCTCTAAAGGCCGTGGGTAGTATTCATGGAATTAGTTAGGGGTCATTTGGCCCCAGGGTTCGTGCCAGAATCTGTCAGCTGCGTTCCTTCAGCCAGGTGGGTTGGGTGTTTGGGCGTGAGCCTGGCTCCGCCCGCGGCCCTGGCGCTCTGCTCCGCGCCCCCCAAACCCCCTCGGCTGCATCCTGCTTTGGCTCCGGCAGGAAACGTGTCCAAAGCACAGCAGCATTTCCTAAGAGAATCCCTGAGCTGCCCTCCCATCCCCGTGAGCTGGCAGTGCCTCTGGAACGTGCTCCGTGCTCCGGAGCGAGCGGGGCGTGGGCAGGTGGAGCCAGGTGAGCCGTGGAGTCTGGCAGCGCAGCCGTGCCCGTGCCAGTCGGGACTTGTGGGAGACTTGCAGGCATCAGGAGCACAATCCCTCACTCCCATGGCATTCTCACGGAAAATTGCTTCTTGGTTTAGGGGATTGGCCTGGCTGGTGCTTGATACCCACCTCGGTAATGAGGGGAAACCATAGAGGTACGAATCCTGGAGAAATGCTTATAAAGAAAAATGAGTCATCCATGGGACTTGACTGGGAGAATTCCACTTGTCCTAAATGAGAAATACTCCAGCAGTCTGACAGCAGGTGAACATTATCCAGACTGCAGTAGTTTGGGAATCAGACCTTCTGTTTTGGGAAGTTGTCATTTCTGCAGTCATGGAGACGCTCATTAGACATCTCACATTCCATATGCAGTTTATTGAGCAGTTTGCTGAGAAATGATGAATAGAACAATTGAATCTTGAGAAAAAGCTGGGTTTGGAGAGGATACTCTTCCCTGGGTTGATCATGTACTTGTTTAAATTTCATTTTTAAAATTAATCTGTAGTGGGCAGAAGATGTTGCTGGACATGAACATATTTCAGGTGGGGTGGGATAGGCCCAGGTGGGCAAGGAATGCTGCTTTAGGTTCATACCTTTGCTTTGTGTGAGGATCTAGAAGGAGAAAACCCAGTGTGGTGGCAAGGATGTAACTTTTGAGTCAGTTTATTTTTTTTTATACGCTGGTATTGCAAACCCTGAGACCCTTCAGCAATGAGATGAGATGGGTGCAGTTCCCTGATTCTTCTTCCAAAACTTGAAATGACATTGTCTTTAAAAAAATTAGATGGGATAATACTCTAGTTTCTTGTCCACTGATTAGTTCATAGTTAAAACAGTGAAAAAAAGAATTGATGTAAAATTGTGTCCTTGGACAAATTCTGTAAAGGCTCCAGAATAGTGACTTTTTATGCACTGAGAATGCCACTAATTTTCTAATTTCTACAGGTTTTCTAGCACAGATAAAGGCCCAGATCAATGATAGAATTTACCAACCTAGACCTTAGTTTCTATTTTTAAGTAGACTATATCTAATATTTGGTAGGAGTTCGGGAGCATCTTGTGAAGAAACAGTTATCCTCTGACCATTTTGGATTATAAAGCCAGAATAAACTTGGGAGAGCAGACCAAATTTACAAAATACCAGTCTGAGCAGAACTAAAGAATTTGGGTTTATTTTCTTTGGTTTGTTTTTTTTTTTTCCTTTTTATTGCCAAACTGAAAAATACTCTGGTTCTTCCCCACCCCCAACTGAAGGAAGAATTTGACTGAACTAAGACACCAAGAGAAGCAGAAAAGCCCCAAGCAGTGAGGGCAGCCGAAAAGGAGGGTCATAAAGGATTTGTTGTGTGGTGCACAGGTTGTTAATGCTGTTAATGATTGAACTGTTTATGGGGGATTACAAAGGGTTAGGAAACGACTCTGCTCAGGAATTCCACTGGATCAGAGAGACACGAACAAAAGTTTAGCAGGATGCTGGACTAGGACTGGGATTTGCCAGCAGAAGCTGTTGTGGCACTTGAAGCTCCCCAGAGCTGGTGAGGAGCCCAGAGTGGCTTTGGGGTCGTCCCCTCTTCACTGAGCGACCGGACGTGTCCAGCCCGGCCCAGAGGCCCCTCGGACACCAATAACTGTATGGACTATTGGGTTACCTGTGATAGGGTTACAGGAGCTGGGAGTTTACAGAAATATGCTGTCATACTTGCTAGACCTGTACATCGAGTTTGGGGGTTGGGCGTTTTGGGGTTTTGTTTTCTAGGGGTTGTTAATAAATGCTAACTTCCTAAAATCAACTGATTGTTAGATATTTGTTATTTGTATTTGCTGTGAGACCATTTTAGTTGTTATAGAGATCAGGAAAATATTTTACTACAAGTTTTATGAATGCTTTTGACATCCGACTTGTTCCCTCTTAAGTGTAATGTTATGGTTTATAAACTGGAAATAACTTCTCTTATTTTACCATATCATAATCTAGTTTACAGCAGCTCTGGCTGCTTCTCTTGTGGTTGTGTTTTGGGCTCACTGGCTGAAATTCTTGGGCTGTGTCCCCACGGGTGGTGACCTTAGGGGAGGACTCAGAGGAGTGCTGTGACTTGCCTTGTGTTTGGTTTTGCTGTCCCAGTCTGAAATCATCCTGTCCTCTTCATAAACCTATCATGCAGAATCAGATCACGAGGTCTATATTTAGAAATGGAGGAGGAACCTTTCAAACTCCTTGTAGTAGAGATGGGAAGAGGAGGAGTAGCCAGAGTTGTCATTTCCCTGCAAAAGAGGCTCCTCAGTTTCTAGAAATATTTGTGGCGGCATTGACTGGTTTGATCTGCCTGCAACTAGATTTTCAGTTAAAAATGCATATTTTTGATGTTTCTCCCAAAGTCACAGACTCGTCTTTACCCTTAATAGTTCTTGAGCACATTATTATGATTGTTATAGATTGTGCAAAGCGGTGAAAATGCTCATTTAAGCAGTGCCAGTTTTTAGCATTAGTAGATTCGGGGAATACTGAGCAGATAGAAAAGCTGGAACATCTTGGCCATTGTAGTACTTTAACATATCAAATTACACACACACCCCCCCATTTGTGCAAAAATCGTTAATCCAAACCACGTGTGCGTCGTACACGATTTTATTTCACCTATTGATGATCCCAAGTGTGGGGTGAAACGTGGCTGTGAGTGAAACTATTGGCATATTCTAAACGGGAATCCAACCGCCAGCCCTGGATCAGGTTAGCACCATTTGCATTCATTAGCAAAATTCATCAGCTGCCAATCAAACTCCTGCGAGCTCCAGTTTTGGCTGGAAGTTTAGGCTTACTGGGGCTAACCTGAGTGGAGTAACTCAAGTGCAGTGGCTGCTGCAGCAATTTGAGCTGAGTCTTGCTGGGAAGGTGAGCAGGCCTCACAAGGAAGCTCCCGATCCTTGGAAGTTGTTCCTGCAGCAAACTGTGACAGTATTTGCAAGTGTGCATGCTCCCTGCTCTTGGCCTGTTGTCTGCTGGCTCCTTCATAACCTGTGAAATACAGTAAATGCAGAGTGTAAGGATACAGGGATGAATCCATCAGTTTAGGATAAATGTCACTTTTTTGGGTTTTCTCATAAGTTGTTCAAAAATTGATGTACAATGTTGCATTAAAGCTTGGCAGGCAGCAATGTGCCACTTTGCTGTGTTAGTTTAGGATCATTCGTGAAAGGGATTTTGGAGAAATAATACTTAATCTTTTCCCTTTCCCCAGAGAAGCCAGAAATCTGCTTCTAAAAACTTGTGCATTTTTGCAGCTGCTTTGGACACTGGGGAGAAGGGGCAGTGGACATGTCTGAATTCTCTGTGGAGCATTTCAGGGTATCATTTAGGAATATTTCATCATACAGTTGTGTTCTGCAAAAGTCACAGTATCCATACTCATAAATAATTTGTGCTTTTTCTGAACTGCCCTCCTTTAGAGCCTGCTCTGTTTAGCAGCGAGTGCGGAGTGAAACCTCACGTGATACACGTGGGCTTAGCAGTTGATGAGCAGCTAATTAAGAGGCTGCTCTGGCCCTGGAAGAACATGCTGTGTATCCAGGATAACAGACCTTAGGTCACCCAAAACATCTCCTGGCCTTCAGTGATGGAGCTGGAGAGTATCTCCATTTGTCCCAGTCAAGGAATGAGTGATAGTATCACGTTTTCTCTTTTATGTGTGGATATTTACAGACAGTGGATTATTCATCTCTGCCTTTTTCTCCACAGTACAGGAAGTTTTTCTGGCATTTAAGTAGCTTGTCTCAATTTGGATTATTTTTTTTTTTTCTTTCTAAAACCAAAGCTTTTCACTGCAAAAGAAACCTAAGGGAAAAGTTTTCTTAAACCAGGATGTACGTGCAAAATGATGGCTGGGTGTCCACCCACAGTTTAGAAAATTCCTGCCAAGGGTTGCTCTGTTCAGATACAGCAAAATAGTTGTGTGGGGATTGTAAGTGGTAGAAAGTTGCTGTTGCCTGTTCTAAGAAGGTACAGAAGAGAACAAGAATCTGACTCTGGAACTTGAATTAGAAACCACTGAGAAGCAGGATGGAAGTCCTCCAGCCCACACTGGCATTTACAGCCCAGGATACAGGTTGGTGTTATTTTTTTTTAAGAAGCTCAGCAAGACTCTTTGTGTCTCAAGTTCTGTACCCGTTAAAAGTTTTTGATGTTCCTGCTAGAGGATGAAGTAGCTTCTTCTGACTTGTGCTGGCTGGAAATTCGTAGGTGAAGCAGGCTGAGCTTTCCATGTCCCTTCCTGTGTCAGTCAGGCCTGGCAAAGGTGGTTGGGAAGACCTCTCCACCAGCATTTTGGGAATGCTGACATTGCAGCCAGCGTGCTGGTGGGCTGTGCTCCGGCCTAGTGAGGAGCAGGGATGCAGGGGGAGGGAGGTGATTGTCCCTCTCTGCTCCTTTCAGGTGAACCCCCCCCTCCAGAGCTGCCTCCTGCCCTGGGTTGCAGCAGCAGAAGGACGTGGAGCTGCTGGAGTGAGCCCAGAGGAGGCCACGGAGCTGCTCCAAGGGCTGGAGCTCTGCTCTGGAGCCAAGCTGGGAGAGCTGGGGGTGTTCACCTGGAGAAGAGAAGGCTCCAGGGAGAGCTCAGAGCCCCTTCCAGTTCCTCAAGGGGCTCCAGGAGAGCTGGAGAGGGATTGGGACAAGGGGTGGAGGGACAGGACACAGGGAATGGCTTCCCACTGCCAGAGGGCAGGGATAGATGGGATCTTGGGGAGGGATCCTTGGCTGTGAGGGTGCTGAGGCCCTGGCACAGGTTTCTCACAGCAGCTGTGGCTGCCCCTGGATCCCTGGAAGTGTCCAAGGCCAGGTTGGAGCAACGTGGGATAGTGGGAGGTGTCCCTGCCCATGGCAGGGGATGGGACTGGATGGGCTTTAATGACACTTCCCACCCAAACCATTCTGTGCCTTTTTAAGTCATGGGTGCTGCACAGGATCTGTGTAATGCCTTGCCCTTACCTGTACAGGTGTCACAGGGCTGGGATGCAGCCTCCTCCTCCTTCCCTTTCCCCAGGAAGGTCTCATGCAAATGTGGCCCAGTGTTGTTGAGATTGGTACAGAACCTCACCTGTGAACATCTCCAGTCACAAATCACTGTAATTCCCTGACAAAATCCATTTGGATCCTACCAAGACTTTTCAGTTACCAGTTGTGTGTTCAGTGCTCTGTAACACAGAACTACAAATTCATCATAAAACCCCAAGAGTTTGGAAAGGAAACAGACACTGCAGGTGTAGCTGGAAGATGAGTTTGTAAACCCAGAGACCTTTTGTGCCAGAACCTTTCTGAAACTGAAGGTGTGGCAGCTGCTTTTTATGACCTGGTGTGTCTGATTCGAAACCATCACCATACTATTAATTAAAAACTAAAAAGGAGGTAGTTGGTATCATGCTGTAGTCCCTTAGGAAGCTGGAAATGTGCCATTGGATGCAGACTTTAGTAGGTACAGCTGAGGTGGAGGTGCAGAATCCCTGAGCAGGATGCTCTTGGCTCTGCTGGACACCTCAGCCCGTTTGGGGGTTTTCCATGGCAGTATTAAGATGACAGAACAAGTGAACTGGGAGAGCTTTGTCCCAAACAACCAATGATGTCTTCAGGAACAGTGAGGTTTGCATTTTAATTTCCCCTGTATAAACTTACCAAACTTTAAAGGGAGAACAGTGCTTCGTCCTTCCTTGTTGTCTTCCTCTCTCCTTGACTTTCCTGGCCCAGACACTTTAACGTTGTACTAATACTTTAAGGAAAGGGTTTAAGCATTTTGGCATTCCTTAAGGACACAATCCATCAGTGGGAGATAGCACTTACGTGTTTTGTGCATGGGGTCATTGCTGGGGATGGGAGAGAAGAAAATAAAACACTGCCAGTTACTTTCTGCTTTCTCATGGAGAGCAGAGCCACGTCTCCCAAGGAAATGGGAAGAGAGAAGCTCTGCCATGAGCCTTTAGGAGACAGATCCCTTTTCAGCTGAGCGCTCAGGTGGCTCTGGAAGGAGCGTGCTGGCTGGCAATGGCCAGAAATCCACCTCTGGGGGGGCCTGGTGTCTTTACTGGTGTCCATCCAGGCACTGGGACAAGAGGCTCCAGCAGGGATTCGTTCAGCTGGGGGCCTGGGAGTGTGACTGCAGCGCAGGGAGGCGGCCCTGCGGCAGCTGAGGTACAGAAAGCCCCAAAGCTGCACAGAACAGGCCGGGACTCGCTGGAGCCGCTCGCACTGCGCTGCCTCTGCCGGGCTGGGGAGAGGGAAACTGGGTCAGCTCTGTGTCCATCCTTGGGAGTTCCACCCTCGGGTCGGGCGCACACACCTGGAGCGGGGTTCCCTCCACTCTGCCTCTTCCCTTCCCCACACACCCCAAAGCAGGGAGAGCCAATGGGAATTCTCAGTGTTTGATCAGAGGAAAAGGCTCTGTTGCTGTTTTATTGCTGGGATTCTTCCTGAGCTTTGCACTTCGAAGAAATGGCACTTCCCTGGGTTTAGGAACTGGAAAATGAGCGTGGATGCGTATGTTCATAAAATATTTAATTACAGCATGTCGATTATGCCATTACCTGAGCATAGGTGAGTGTCTGAAAGCCTGAGCTGTGCTGTTTTATATGGCCAGGATCCTTCTATCCCTGTCTGGACTTCTCCCTAATGCAATTCCCAAGCCTAAGAATGCATTTCTCATGTCCACGTGTCTAATCCACAGTAATTCTAGGCTATGGTCATTATGTCCTAAAAAGAGAAAACATTTCTAGTCCAAAATAACTTGAGGTTTACTGAAGTCCATTCATATTCACAATGGCAAATATCCAAATATCCTTCTTTCTGCCTACTTCCTTTCCCATCCTTCAGACTGCATGGATTGTTTTCCTTAAAGAAAATAAACTTTCACGTCCACATTTAAATGCATTTTATTGCTGCAAATCTCAAAACAGGAAGGGAAGACCTGCAGGTAAAAATCAGAATTTAAAAGCTAATTCTGTCCTGTTTGGGACATTAATTCCTTATTTGTATCTTCAGTGTTAAATACGCAAATTTTTGGGGTTTTGTCCTGCTAAAGCTGCTTCACAGAGGCAATGTCAGAGTGGTGGTTTATACCTGTGTAGGGTTTTGGTGTGTGCAGTTCCTAGAGCTGTAAGATATGCTGTAATCAGATAGGAATTTGGGAAATGTATAGGTCTTTCAGGAATGCATAGCTTATGTTGTCATCATTTTTCAGCTCACCACCATCCAAACTTTGCTTTAGCTAAATGCAAGCCAGATGGGTTATTGCTATTTTGTACACTAATATTTGTATTTAGGGTTTTTTAATGATCTGTGCTAATACTGCTGAGGCAGTATGAATTATATAATAATGATTAAGGAATTTTTTTTTTTACTTCAGTTGTGTTGTTTGGTTTTCAGTGTTGGTTATAGATCGGGTGTTGCAGAGATTTGCTTATTTTTGTGTTGCACCAGGAAAAAAGGTTACTTAAAGACGGATTTCTGGTTTGCTTTGGGAGAAAGAAAAAGAGTGGTTTATACAAATGCAATAAATAAATAAATAACTCTGGAAAAAAAAAATGCATGTGAGTACAATACTGCAGGAAACATGAGACAGCAGAAAACCAGCCTTCCTTGCAGAAATACTTGATCAAGCGTTCTTCTCCCCTGAAGTGAAATTCAGATTAATAATGGTGACAGTTGTCAACTTCAAACTCCGATCAGTTTTCTAAGCTCCATTACAATTTCTTTTCTTTGTAGATAATAATTTCAGATAAATATCGCTAAAAGCAATTCCAAGCTGAGGAGACAAAGCAATTAAATTCCACATTAATTTGTTTACCAGTGGCACACAGAATAAATCGACTGTAAGTTTTCATAAATTATCTGGATGTACTGGTAGAGCATTTTGGGGAATATTGGAGAGGGGGAATCTGGATTCTTTCCTGTAGTCACGTGTTTAATGAGACATTATGTAAATGATACTTTATATGACAAAAATAATATTGGCTGAGTTAGACGGTGATGCCAGGGCTGTCTTGTACATGGAAAGGTAAAAAATGGGAGGAGGGAGGTAGAGGCAAGTGGGTAGGAGCTCTGTGAACAGAATTTCAACACCAGCACTTGCTCATTCCCTCCTTTTAAACAGAGGAACATAAGCCCCATCCATGCAGGAGTACATATTAGCTTGAAAAGATCAATTTTGAACTCTTTTGGTTTTAAAGATAACCTTTAAAATGTGTGCCAGTGCAGCCTGGAGTTCCCAGGAATACAAACAGAATCAGTGCTTCTGCTTCAAACCTCCCTCAATAGAAAAGCAACAGCAGGAAAAAAAAAATTTGTAAGGTCATTTTTTTGGGGTTTGATTTTTCTTTTTTTCTTCAGGCAATGTGAAAATTAAGACAAACATCTCGATTTTATGCTGTTTGCAAAAATCTGTGTGTAGGAAGAGCAGCTTCACTTCTGAATATCCTTAGGTTGTTATCCTTTGCTGTAATTATTTTACAATACCTTCAGAGCACCTAATTTGTTTTTTATCCTTTGTGTTATTTTGGTTTTCTTGATTTTGTTTTTTTTTAATGATTTCAATGCTATATCTATTGCTGCATCCTCATTGTACTTAAGTTAAAGAAAAAAAAAAGTCATTTGCCAAGTGGCAGCTGAGGGAGATTAAATAACTTGTTCAAGGCAGTGTCAGAGTTGGGATTAGAAATCTGTTCCTGCTGTGGTCTCTGAAAACTAGATTATGTTACTTCTGCCCTAAATTACAGTCAAATAAAAGAGATTTTGGAGGGTTCTGTGGTAGGCATCTCCTCTTGCCATTTATCATGTCTGGGTAATAAATAGGAATTTGTAGATTGATTTAGTAGGAATTTTGAAATGGATTTAGGACCTAGCAGGATTATACCCATATTGGTTTGTGCGTTTATTATACTTTCCATTCATGGATAAAATGATACATTCACCATGTGAAACTACCTTGTTGGAGCTAAAAAGGACAAACAGGAATTGGTCTGGTAAAGGGCAGGGTGTTTTAAGATGTTGGGCAATAATTAAGCATCATAATTATGCACATCACTGTATTCATGAGAGGAATTAACAGCAAAAAAATTATAAAGGAAACTTTTGCTGCTCTTTGGTATTTTTGTGCTGCAAATAGAGTACAGAAGGACAATTCAGAAGACTTTTTTTAATTCCTAGAATCTAAATCTAAGGGAAAGACTTTAAAGCAGAATGTTTTTCATGGTTGTCACTGTGCTGTCCAAATAATAGCAGATATCAACATAGTTTGAAAAAAATTAGTCTCAAAGTAGGATTATTTAGCATCTCTGGAAATCAATGCTTAATGAAAACTTGTTTTGGTGTTTAGGATACTGAATTAGACTGATTTTTTTTTTTTTTTTTTTTAACATCTTTTAAATTTTGGTCCTTGAGTAGAAGTAAGTTTGTACATAAACAAGTAGAGCTCTGTTAAAAAGAAGAAAATGTGAAGTGAACAGTCTCAAAATACAGGTTAGTCAGAAAAATCACCCAAATATCCCACTACTTTTCCAGTGAACAGAGAATTGGTAAATTTTGAGTTTGTCAGAAGAATGAACAGTGGTCAGGTGAAGAACTTGAATTTCGAGAGCAGTGCTAATTGTTACCTTATGGGAGACAATAAAACACAGCTGGTATTTAAAAAGAAAAAAAACCCCATATTTTTCTGCCCTGTCTTCAGAGTCAACTCATCCTTTGCAAATATCTTATATTTCTGTTTCCTCTCTCGACTGGTAGCTACCATGCATTCTTATCCTGCTGTGAGAATAGCTTTTTTCCAGAAAAAAAGAAAATCTGTCATCAGATTGTGCAGTGTCTGCGCCTCACCTGAGGGACACTGGCTGCCTGACACATCTCCAGGACGTTTTTGGAATAGTGGAGGCTTGGCTCATGCTTTGGAGAAGGACAGAAGTTCTTTCTCTTTGTTTTTTCTTGCTTGCAAGCAGCTTTTCCTTTCTTTTTGGTGCTTTCTGGTGTCCCAGTGGGCAAGAGGAGCATATGTTGCAGTCCTAGAGGAATTAATGGGAGAGGTAACCCTGCAAATCCCTTCCCAATATTTTCCTCCATGTTAGAATAACAGAACCAGAATAATTTAGGTTGGGAGATCCCTCTCAAACCATGGAGTCCAACCATTCCCAGCAGCGCCAAGGCCACCACTGCCCCACGTCCCCAAGTGCCACATCGACAGGGCTTTTCAATCCCTCCTGGGATGGAGACTCCACCACTGCCACGAGCAGCCTGTGCCAGGGTTGGACTTCCTTTCAGTGAAGATATTTATCCTAATTCCCAACCTAAACCTCCCAGGCATTGCCACAACCCACATATTGGACTGGATGTTGCAGAAGGAAGAGCTGGGGGTTTTTTTTTTGAGCTCCCAGCCCTTTTCCTCGGTGCATCATTAACAGGCACCAGGGGCCTGTGAGCACTTTCTCATGTTTGCGTGGCTAATTGAAAAAAAGGAGGTGTGTTTGGAGCAGTCTGGCTAAACAAAACGAGTGTGGGAAAAGGTTGTGTGGTTGTTAAGGACGTGTTGGGATGCCAGGGGAGCATATGGTCCGTGGTGAAAGGTCTGTATTCCCAGCCCTGTCACTTCCTTCCCCTGTGCTCCCGTATTGATCCCACTCTCCTGCATCTGTGCCTTATAAAGTGACTGATGGCAGCCCTGCGTCACTCTTAATATAATGTGAAATTTATTCCTGTTGGGAGAGGGCTCGGGATTACAGTAACTGAGCACACGAAGAGGCTGGAAGCGAGTCTTCCTGACAAGGTTTGTGGTGGTGTAATTTCCAAGTTGCTCAGTGAAATTTCAGCCATGTAAATTATGTCTGACTCATGCTCGCAGTATTCAAAGTCAGCTTTTAAAATACACTTTTTGAAGTTTTCAGTGTTGCAGACGCACGGTTGAGGCAAAGAGCAGAACATGCGAGCAATAAACAGAAGATTAGCAGGCTTGGAGCATTCTTGGCAGTTGTGTAACTCCAATATAAATTTGCATTCCTTTATTTTGTTTTGCTTTTAAGTGGCCTTTTCATGATATCTTTACTTTTCCCATTTATAATGAGGGAAAAATTGACTGCTATCAGAGCTGAAACGTGCCAAAAAAGGGTAGAAGCTTATCACTTCTGAACTTGCATAATGATTTTCTGTCATACTCCGTGTGTATCGCAGGAGTTCATCATTGCAAGTATTGAAAATGTCACAGGAGAAATTTCATGTTTGATTTTGTAATTAGAGAAGTTCCACCATGATTTGTTTGGGGTTTGTGGGGGGCGGGTTTTTTTTAGATGACAGGAAGGCAAGGCTCAGTGCTACGTGCAGTGCCTTGTTTGAGATGAACTGTTCAGATTTGTCTTCCAGCTCTGCATAGCTTTGTAAGTAATAAATTCTCTGGATCATAGAATCATCTTGGAATTCTAGAATGGTTTGAGTTGGGCGGGATCTTAGAGACTATCTTTTTCCAACCCCCTCCAGGGACACCTTCCGCTATCCCAGGGTGCTCCAAGCCCCATCCAACCTGGCCTTGGACACTTCCAGGGATCCAGGGGCAGCCACAGCTGCTCTGGGCACCCTATGCCAGGGCCTCCCCACCCTCACAGGGAACAATTCCTTCCCAATATCCCATCTAACCCTGCCCTCTGGCAGTGGGAAGCCATTCCCTGTATCCTGTCCCTCCATCCCTTGTCCCAAGTCCCTCTCCAGCTCTCCTGGAGCCCCTTGAGGCCCTGGAAGAGGCTCTGAGCTCTCCCTGGATCCTTCCCTTCTCCAGGTGAGCACCCCCAGCTCTCCCAGCCTGGCTCCAGAGCAGAGGGGCTCCAGCCCTCAGAGCATCTCCATTCCCTAACCAGGGAGCAGAGACCTTGTGTGATTGTTATCCCGGGAAGACCTCTGAGCAGGAATACCCCTACTCTCAGCCAAGGGAGCCAACCGTGCCTCACATCCCGGGAAAGCTCGGCGTTTTCCCCCTCCCCGCTCCCTGGCCCCGTGTGCCGCCGGCCCGTGACAGGTGGCCCCTGGATGTGGTAATTGCAGCCTCTCCCAGCATGTGCCGGACGTTTCCTGCCTTCTGGCCTCCGGGGTGGGAGCCTTTTGGAGCCTTTTGGTGCCATCCCGTCAGGAGCCGCGGCAGCAGATGTGTGCAGAAAGGGCCGGGGCTTGCGTTTCACTCGGGGCCGCCCCGCCTTTGCACAGGACCATATGGTTTATAGGGATGCTGTGGATACATCCTGGCTGGCACATGATGGCGAGTTAAGGATTAAATGCAGGGCTGAGCTTTCGCTGAATTCTCTGCAAAGCGACATCAGGAAAAACGTGGTTAAGTCTTGAAGGTGACTGACCCGCCCAGATACCCCTGTGTTAGAGCATACAGAGAGAAATGCTCATTTAACCTTACTTTAGTGCCATTTTTAAGACTTTTGATGCTATTTTAAGACTTGTAATGCTATTTTTAAGAATTTTAATGCTATTTTTAAGACTTCTAATGTTGTTTTTAAGGATTTTAATGCTGTATTTCAGATTTTTCCACTGCCCTAACTTGTTCTCTAATGCAGCATTCAGGACTTTGTCAAAGATGGCTCTGTTATCACTGTGTGTTATCGTTTTAGGGAACAGTGGTGGATTTAAAAGAAAAAAAAAAAGGAAAAGGAAAGAAAATAAGAATATCCTGAACTTCTATGTGTTTATATTCTGGCAAGTTGAATTGAGGAAAAAAGAACCTTTTTTCTCATTTAAGAAACCAAACTATTACAGGTGAAAAGATAAAATAGAAAATGTTACTCACTTCAGTGTGTAGCCCAAACAGTTATTTTTGTAGTTCTGTTTTTCACTGATGATAAACAATCGTTAAAAATTACTTCTTTCCCTTCCATTTTGAGATGACTTAGCTTTCTGTGCAGTTTTAATTGGGCAACAATTAAAGGGATGTGGGAATTCAGTATGGGAAATTGAAAAGGGATCCTGTTTAGATTGAGTAGCCTCAGAACTGGAACAGCCCTCAGAATTTAGAAAGCTTTTTTTTTTTCCTTGAATTAAGGGGTAGATGGATAAGTCAACATTCCTTGAAAACAATAATCATCAGTTCTTCATTGAGGCAGCACCAGGTACCGTGAAATACCAATTAACTGTTTCAGGTGTCTGGGATGGGCCTCAAGTCTGAAACCAGAAGATGTTGTTCAAGTTTTTTTTTAATTGCCCAACCAATAGAATAAAACAAAAATTCAAGGGAGAGAGGAACAAAATGCAACCTGGTGGCATTCAGATTAGTTTTGATTGGTGAATGTAGAGACCCCACCCATTTGTGGGATGATGTGGAACACAAATTGTGCGATGGATGTTGTTGGGATTTTACCTCCTGATTGTCCAGCAGGGAGTGCAGGATCATTAGTGGGAAGTGCTGTTCCAACCCACAGTCAAATGCAGAGACAGCAGCAAAAATAACGTGCAAAAAATGATGTGCAGTCACTGCCCCTTTCTTACCTTGCATTTGTCTTCCAGCTTCTCCCCAGCAAGCTTGGGCAAATGAAAATGGGGCCTTTTCCAGAACTCCTTGATGATTTAATCCAACCTGTTGGGATACACCTTTACAGGATGAGTATCCATCCCAGCTCAGGGCAGACAGCCCAGTCAGCACTCAGCAGGCCAAGAGAGATTTAGCCTGCAGATAACACCTCAGTTCTGCTGCTTAACAGTCTGTTAAAAGTAATTAAAACACTCAATGATAGAAGAAAAATCTGTAATTAAAATCCTAGGGCTACATCCAGCCATCTACAAGGCAGAACCACTCATGTCCTTCCATTACTTCCTATAAAACCACATTAATTTGGGAGGAGGGAATCTTGGGCAGCGGTTGAATTCTGACCCATAATATTATGATGGGATATTTTTAGCTTCATCCTTTTCTAGATAAAATAAAATTGGAGCTGTGAGATTTTGATGAAGGCTGTTCTGGTTCATGGAGTTGAATGATTTTAATTGTGGTTTAATATCAAAATTAATGATATATGATGCATCTGCATAAACGTTGCCATTTTTATAGAAATGAATCAGTGTTTGGTGTTTATAATAAATGTGCCCTTAATTCCTCACATCTGATGACATTTGAAAAGTGGCAACGTTGAGGAATGTTGGAGCAATGTAATAAATTGTTGGACTCTGCTCCCAAGGACCAAGTGACAGGCCAAGAGGGAACAGCCTCAAGCTGTGCCAGGGGAGGTTTAGGTTGGATATTGAGGAAAATTCCTTCATGGAAGGGGCTCTCCAGCCCTGGCACACATGCCCAGGGCAGGGGTGGATTCCCCATCCCTGGAGGGATTTAACAGCCCTGGGGCTGTGGCACCTGGGGACGTGGCACAGTGGTGGCCTTGGCAGTGCTGGGAATATTTGAACTCGATGATCTTAAAGGTTTTTTCCAACTTTAATGAATCTGTGATTTTATGAAAAGATACTGGATATCTAAATATGGTCCGATGACTTTGTCCATACTTTAGAAAACAATATAATCACACAGAGCAAACAAACAAAACCAACCCTTTCCGTGCCTTTTTTTGTATTCCAGACTGAGAGTTTGAAAGTTAAACAGAATATTGTGGTCATGGAATTGGAGGGGTGGTGGTGCACGACAGAATGGCCAGGGCAGCGTCCTGAAAACTCACTCAGTTCCTCAGTAGCTTTTGAAAACGAGATGGTTTTCCTGCAGCATGGAAATGATGTTTTGCCAATCACAAATTAATTGCCAAATTTCAAATACTTACTTAGAAGAAATCCATGTGTTAATTCATTAAATTTTTCATTGACTAAAGTCAAGAATTCTTGTGCAACCAAAGCATTTTTAGATTAATTTTTGAATTATGTAACTTAATAAACTTTAGAAACACGATAATTCCTCTATTACATTATTTTTTGCATTGGATTATGAATACGCTAATATAAATTAGTATATTCAGATGTTTGCAAGTGTGAGAGGTTGCATTTAAATGAAGTACAATTTCAGTGAAGTCCCAACTGCACTGGCCATAGACTGGCCTTCTCTCTCCCTTTATATTTCCCTCTGTAAGTAAATGATGTTGTGTGAGATTCCTGATAGGAGATCCTTGAGACATCCTTATAAACTCTTCAGAAAATAAGGAATAGTTGCTGATTACTGCTATTATTTTTTTAATGAAAAGCTTCAGATTTTTCTAAACAACCCTGAAAGTTTCGAAGCTCTCAGATTGCCTTTTCTTGCCCAAAACTCCCAGGATGCTGAAAACAGGGAATGTTGATGAATGGAATGCTCCAATCTCTTTGCTGGAGGTGCCGTTCCCGGATCGGTTTTCCCTCCGTGCCGAGCGGCGTCGGATGTGCTGCTGTGGAGCTTCCAGCAGCCTCAGCCTCGTCGGAGCTATAATTTATTTAACTTCCATGAAAGTCTGGTTCTGCTGCTCCTGACAGCCTGCAGTGACTGATGTCTCCGTGTGATCCCGACTCCACAGAATCCGTGGCTCAAGGTGGGATTGCACCACCAGGATTCGTTTGTGTCACCGGAGGGCCCCGAGCGGGAGGATCTCCACGTTGTCATCGTCACTGCTGCTGTAAATTCGTGCCATCCCGTGTGCCATTCCTGGGGCTTTGCTGCCTAGTTTTGGGCTTCTCCTGATGTAATTTTCATGGAGTGTTACTTCAAGGATGTAACTCCTTTGGAACGGCAGCGGAAAGGCAAAGGAAGTTGCACTTTATCATCTCTTGAAGTTGTCTTGAAAGAAACTCCCAGTCCTTCATGTGTGATTTTTTTCGTGGGGGTTTGTCCCTGGAGCTCATGGTTTGAAATATTTCTAAGTTTTCAGCAGCTTTTTAGCAGCTCTGTGCTTTGGGTTTGGGGAGTGTTTGCCTTTTTCCTGGTGTCTGCTTTCCTTGCAGCCTTTTATGGAACTGCTTTGGTCATTTTGGTGCCATAGGTTCTCAATGAAAAGTCCATTTTTAAGGTGTTTGATGCCTATAGAGAATCTGCCTTTAGTCTGAAGCTTTTATAAAGACACTAAATAGTTACTTTGTCTAGACTTGTAACTCATTTGCTTTTCTCTCTCTCAACTAAGTATCACTACTGCATAATCTTCTTTGTTGCTTATTTGTAACTTTTATCTTCATTTATTGCATGTGCCCTACTCACTTTATGCTCAAAGCCTTGACGTTGAACATATTTCGCAATTTTTTCAACATTTTGGTTACGTTTTTACCTATTCTTTGATATATCAGATAATACCAAGAAATATTTTTCCAGATTATTTCCATTAAACTGCTTTCTTATTTATAAGTTCATGCACAAATTTACAACGTGCATATTTATGTATTTTAAACAATTCTAAGATATATCATCACTCAAAAAAGTAAATAATGCAATTATCTATCCACATAATTGCCCTAAAAGTTGTAACAAATAATTTGTCATCTTTATATTTTGTGGATTTTAATGTATGTGTACACCAGACCTTGCTTTACTACTTACTATTCACATTGATTTTAAACACTCAGGGAAATGGAGTTTCATTTCCCAAATACAGCAGCAGTTTGTGACTTCTCAACCAAATTGCCAGATACCCCCAAAAAGGCAGATCTTGGAAGTATTAATCAAATTTAAAGTAGTCCCTGAGGCATCTAAACTTTTTGTCAACTTTTCTCTGTTTGTTGTGGTTTGAGATTTGGTTTTTTTCTCTTCCTTGAAAGCTGTTGGAGTTTAGCTGAGAAGATAGCCCAGACTTTAAAATTTTGTAGTTAAACTCCTCACACTGAGGTTTAAGTTTGTGACTCCATCTCAAGTCTTGCTTTGAAAGAAGCTTTGCACAAGAACGGTTTTGCCACGCAGATGTTTTACTTGGGTTGAATACTTTTTGCACTTAAAGTATGTCAAATTTTGATTTAAAATTATTATTTTGTCCTGTTTGTTCCTCGGTTCCTTGTCTATACTTTTAGTGAGAAGCCAGTGCCTGCTTGATCCAAGCTTGCCCACAATTCCATGGAAGGAAATAAATAATGCCTGTGCAGGAGCAGAGATGGAGCTCAGTTCAGCTTTTCCACCTGTGGCACAGCTGGTGCAGTGAAGATGAAAGTCAGAGGATCAAATATTGGACAGGAGAACTGGAAGTGCAGGAGGTTCCTCATGTGAGGAATTATTACCAGACCAAAATGAGGGAGTTGGTTTTTTAGTTGATAAGATTGTTGTTGACATAAAATAAGAAAATGAGGGCTGATGAGGAGAACTCTCATCAGTAGAGAGAATACACGGGTGAAGATGAAGGTGATTTAATTTGGGGGAAGAGGAGATGAAGTCATTTCAGGAACCCAAACAACTCTGGTGAGAGGAGGGATTGATTTGGGGCTGCAGGGGCAGGAGAGCAAAGCTTGGAGAGGGAGGTGGCTCGGGAGAAAAGTCATAAAATAAATTAATAAGGCTTCACACTTTTAATATGAACAAAAATCTGTCTCGTGTTGTTGGGCTTTGTGTCTGACACCTTCCACTATCCCAGGGTGCTCCAAGCCCCATCCAACTTGGCCTTGGACACTTCCAGGGATGGGGCAGCCACAGCTTCTCTGGGCAAGTCACTTATCCTTGAGACATTGAGGAAATACCTGATGGAAAGGGTTGGGAAAGAAGCCAGGGAGAGGGATTCAGGGAGCCTGGAGTGGGTTCAGTACGTGCTGGTGATGTGGAAGGAGGCAGGTGAGAGCACCCAGGGAGACAAATGAGAGATTTCCATCTTGGAGCTATTTCAGGCTCTGTTATTTTCCATAGGGAATTCCCATTCAGCGAAGAACGGTGCCAGTCTTGTAGAGTAATTCAGTGAAGCTTTGTGATGAAATTTTATGTTAGAAACTTGTTAAGCTGTAGAAAATACTGCAGGAATTATCCAGCTCATCAAAACTTTTAAAAATAAATGGCTGTAAAGCAGAAAGGGTAACTGTCCAGGTAGCATGAAGTTAACCCAGGAAGCAACTTTACCTTTTAAGGATATTAAAAACCAAAGATTATGATGAGGATTGAAAATAGCATTATTGACAGTAATTTACAGGTAGAAGACCTAAGAAATCCATGAAATCTGTGCCTTTTCCTAACACAAAGCACTGACTCGACAACAAACTGATACTGTAACCTCAGCTGCCTAAAAGGACCCAACTTACTTTGAAAAATATTCCCTTATGTTTCAAAAGAAAAAAAGAAAATCTTGCTGAGGTATTAAGATTTGTTGGC
This sequence comes from Atrichornis clamosus, assembly GCA_013400975.1. Taxonomy (NCBI): domain Eukaryota; kingdom Metazoa; phylum Chordata; class Aves; order Passeriformes; family Menuridae; genus Atrichornis; species Atrichornis clamosus. Next base: position 31,664 of record WBMZ01000271.1, read on the forward strand.
AGTATCTCTTGCTCCTACAGTACACAGAATTCAGAATATCTGAGGTCTTGACAACCAAGAAATGAAAAGTTATGGGACAAGAAAATCCAGATTTAAATCTTCCCCTGCTGAGCTGGCAGTTCAACTGAAAATTGTTTGCATGCTAAGGTGGAGCTGCTCTGGGTAGTGGAAGGAGCAGTTGAAATGTCTAAATGGAGCTGCTGATTGGATTTAAGGAGATTTATTAAACTTCCCCTCTTCACCTCGTGTACAGTCTTTCTGCATGTTTATGTTTCATTTCCATGGTAAATGGGGCCCATTTTTATCAGAAAGATGAATATGAAATAGAGATGTGGGTTTGCTGATATTCAGATACAGAGCTGCTTGTCATCCAGGGAGAGGGAATTACAAAAGTGCATTTCTTCCTGGAGGGTATGGAAAAGGCAGAGGCAGACTTGTCCTGGAGGTGCACAGGGAGAGGCAATGGACACACCCTGGGAAAAAGGACATTCCAGTTAGGTGCAAGGAAAATTAAATCACCAGGAAGGTGGTTGGGCACTGGAGAGGTAAAATCTGTGTTTGTAGGAATGTGAAACGTGGTTGGTAATGGCCTGAGCATCCTCATCTGGTTGGATCTCCCTGGAGCAAGAGGTTGGATTGGAGATCTCCAGAGTTCCTTCCTAACTGGTGTGTTCTGTGATTCCAACCTGTAGGAAGTGTAGGTTAGCTGTGGAATATGGGAGACACGAGGTTGTGGGTCAGGTGTCCTGCCCTAGGTCAGCACAGTGGGGGTCACTCTGGCCTGTGACCACAACTCCAGAATTCACAGGCCCCCACCTCTGTTCTGCCTTTTTATCCTTGATGTTTTATCAAGAAGTTAATTCAGAGTATAATTAGTACAGCAAGAAATCAGATTTAAGGCTCAGCTCCTGGTTGTGTTAGTGCTGGGGAAGGGTGAGGTGGGCAGGAACAGGAGTTGAATGTGAAAATGCAGAAATGTGGTATCGGTTTCTGATCGATCATAAAGTTACATTTACTCTGTGCTGATTATTTTTTCTTCATCTAAACATTGGATTTTTTGCCATTACACTGTTTTTGAATGGCCAGGATTATCTGTAAACATACAAACATTTATCTAGGTTGATTTCCTATAAAACCACCTCATTCTAGATTTACTTTGCACAGCAAAACCATTTAGGCTTTCTGTGAAGAGAGTTTTGGGGTGGGATTTTTGTCGTGATGATATTCAGTGTATATTTTTGTGTTTGATTATTTAGTGTCTATTCCTGTATGCTGTACCAAAATGTACTGGTTACCAAAATGAGAGATTTGAGGAAATACCTGATTTCTTAACATTTCAGTACCAGAGGCTTATACATCACACAGGGAGTGCTAGACACAAATATCAAATTTTAGGACCTCAGTGCAATCCACTGAAAGGGGTGTAACTGGTTGTGTGACTTATAGCCATGTCTGCACGGACACTCACTCCGAGGGATTCCAGCCAGATGATTTAGTATTCCTACTTCTGGGCTAAAATGCTGCTTTCCCTTATTTTTCAAAGACACCTGAATGTACCTTTGCCTGGTTTCTTAAGGAATAGTGGTATGGAAAGGCTAAGAGAAGGGAATGTGACTTAACAGCCTTCATGTACCTGAAACTGTAAACAAGGAAAGATAGCAGGGAAACAGTCGGGCTGGAGTGGGGAATTAGAGCTGGAAATAAAGAGTGAAATGGAGAAAGAGAAGAATAAGGCTAAATGTCATGGAAGAGCATTCAGCAACAGTCGTGGTTTTTTGCATGATTCTTCCAAAGAAAGCAAAGAAAAACAGTTTGGGGACAAAGGCCTTTTTTTTTTTTTTTTTTTTTCTCTCTCTCTCCATTTTTTCTGGTTCTTTCCTTCGGCTTAGCCACTCAACATAAAGGAATCTCATCTGTGTCTATAAAAGAATGTATTAAATTTCTGAAGCATGGATGTGGATCTCAGCATCCCTGGGAGCGGCTGTGGTGCTGCTGGAATTCCGCGCGGCTTCGCCGAGCCCGAGGCTCTGGCTTTGCCGTTGAGATTTCGGAGCACAACGTCCTGGTGTTGTACATCTGGAGCAGGCCTGTGCACAGGGGGCGTTTCACAGAGCCCTGGAATGGTTTGGGTTGGAAGGGATGTTGAAACCCATCCCATTCCACCCCCTGCCATGAACACCTTCCACTATCCCAGGTTACTCCAACCTGGCCTTGGACACTTCCAGGGATGGAGCAGCCACAGCTTCTCCGGGCACTCTGTGCCAGGGCCTCACCACCCTCACAGGGAAGGATTTCTTTTCCATAGTAAAGAATTCTACTATATAATTCTCCATAGTAAAGAGTTCTATTCGTAGTGAAGAATTCTTTTTTGTAGTAAAGAATTTCACTGACTTCAGTGGGACTTTCAGGAATGGAGAGATGGGAGTAGTCCAGGGTTTCGTTTTAGGTAAGTTGAAAAAATTGAGAGTAAAAACTGGGCTGAAATGGGTCAAGACGAAGGAAAGAAGATGGGAAGAAATTAAGCTTTTATATATGAGTGGTTTGCTTCTTTTGTTTGTTTTTTATGCCTGTAAATGCTGTTGCTTTATTTACCATGAGAAGGACCTAGGTGGCCGTTCTAGCAGTGATGTGGACTATTTAATTTGAGATTAGAATCTTTCTAAAAGAGCAAGAAGAGGATACGTGTTTATGGGCAGCAAAGAAACAACCCAAATCTAAACTTTTAAATGGGTTAAATAGATGAAAGTTTTGAACAATATCATTATTTTGACATGGATATTCCGTAGCTAAACTTTTGATGTCTTTCCTTGAAAGCTTTTAGTGTTACTTCCAGTGGCATAAAATTCTTGCAGGTGAAAATTGCTTTGGTGGTTTAAACTGGTGAGTTAAACTGGCAACACCTCCTTGAAAAAGATAATTTGTCTTTTTCTGCAGCAGCCAAACTGGTTGGAGAGCTTTCTGCCCACTTCCTCTTGCCCATTCATTCCTTCTCCACATGAAGGTTTTGTCCCCTTTTTGTGGTGGTTTATCTGTGGGCTGAAGAAATGGGGCAGATGAACCAGATTTGTGTGTGTTTTTATTGGGAGGATGAAAGGTGGTTTTGATGGATTCTGCAAAATCTCCTCCAATAGGTTCTGGCTTTGGGGGGAGTTGTTTGTTTAATTTGTGTCTCTGCATTTTTCTTTTTCCCACATGGATATTTCCAGTCTTCTTCCTATCCCAAATAACCATTGGAAACTGAGGAATCTGTTAAAATGAAAAGTATTTCTAAGAAACTTGAAATTTCTGTAGTTGAAGATTAAAGTTGTTTTTAAGATTGTTTGAATTTATTAGAGCTATCAATGTTGGTTTTTTTCTCATTTTCAATGATACAACACTAAACTTGAGTGGTGGTTTCCTTCACTTTCTGCCCTGCTCTGAATTTGAGCAGCATTCCAGCTGAACTCCACAATGTGACAGTCACCACTTCCAGCCTGGAATGGTCTGGAATGGGTGGAACTGGAGACTGGCCTGGCTCCCAACCTCAAATGCATTTGCTCCATATTTAAGGACAGACGTTAGGTGATATTTTGTCCAACATAACAAAAACAGTTACATCTCTCCTTAAGATTTAAACCACAATTTTTTCCTTGGGCTCAGAGGCCACAGACGCTCCCGATTTCCCTGTCTGGGAGAGCAGCCTGTCTCATCCATTTACTCCAAGCAGCTTTTCCACAACCAGGCTGGGAAGAGGCGAAGCGCACACCCGATGTGTCGGGATACTGAGGGAATGAAGCGAACACAGCCCCTGTGATTCCTCCTGGATGTGACCGTTGTGGCTCTCCCGGGAAATGTCTGGAAAAATTAACAAGGTCGTTTTCTTAACAAAAATTTCCAAACCTCATTTCAGCCAAGCAGGAAGGGAATTCTGCTTTTATCTGCTGCTGGCTTAATTGTCCATGTGCCTGTTGTGGAGATGGCTCCTGTGACAGTGGGGCCTCTCCAAGCCCCGGGAGGAGCGAGGCAGTTTCCCTGGAAAGTTCTCTTTTTAGTAAAGATAAGATGGAAAGAGTAATGATGGAGACAAAACTGATAACAGCGGGAATATCAGAAGGAATGGCAGACTAAAGGCAGAGCTCTTGATGGAATATCTCTTAAACAGGGTTGTGTGCCAGTGGGAATCCAATTGGCTTCCTGAGCTTTGGAAAGCACAGGTGGTTGAGAGAAAAAAAAACTATGAAGTCCACCCAGAATTATGTTTTTCCTTATTTAATAAAAAATAAAGAGGGGTAAAATCCTATTAAGACTTTTTCTTTAATGTGCCTAAACCCCCTGCTTTTCCAGAAGGCAGCACAGTGAGCTGTGAGGAAATGGGAATTTATCTTCTATTTCACCAAGGAAGGAATACGGGCATGGCTTCAAATAAATTTGCTATTAAGAAAAAGCACATTATTGCATTTAAGGAGTATTCAGAAGTTTCCAGGAGTGATTTGCAGGTTCCACGGGGCTGATCTGTATGTGCTGCACACGCAGCTGAAGAGGGAGATAAATTCCTTTCTGTTAGTAACACAATCATCTCTCAAGGTATTTCTTATTAAATTAGATTTGCGTAACTAAAGTGCTCCTGATGTCATTTGTGGATGCTCCTAAATCATCAGCTAAAGAGCAGCTGATCTAAGTTTGGCCAAAGGAAGAAATGAAGTTTTGGAAGATTATATTCCTTGTTCCTGATGGCAATCAATCAGAATTTGATATTTGTATACGGGCTTGTTTTAAAAGCATTGTAATTATGGCAGTGCTATAAATCTTATGTTAATGGAGGAGAAGGAAAAAATATTAAATATGACCCATACTTTGAGCCTAAATATTCTGTGGATGTTCCTTACGGAATAAGGATGAAGGGAAAGCTGGTAGAGTAATAGGTGTATGTGAATGCAGGCCTGGAAAAGTGGAATACATGGATTAAAAACATTTTAATCTTATATAAAATCATTTACAAGATTTCAATTTGATGGTGAACATTCACTGCTATATAAAGAAATATTCCTCCATTACATCTTGTGGGATTTGAAGGCACTTATGAATTAATTTGTTTCCAGGAGTTCCATCAAAAGAGAAATCCTTTGTAAAACTGCAGGTGTTAAAATAGAGACCAAAAAATGCTGCTTGGTCTGGGAAATTAGGCACAGTTATTATCTGAATATTGACATTAAAATGCAGAAAAGACCCCTGAAACCTATTAATTTTTACCCTAAGATTTCAGAGAAACTCTTTTCCTAGATTCTGGTTTCTTTCCTTAAAAATAAATAAGATATTTGTGATTTCATGGAAATGGCCATATAATTTTCCATACAATGACACCAAGATTTCTTGTTTAAACATTGATATTAAATATATGAATATAATGAATAAATTTCATTAAATAAATTAAATATCCAGGAGAAGAGGGGCCAGTGCAGACCCAGGGCAGCCCCAACCATGGCAGTGCCCATAACCAGGCAGGAACTGCTTAAAACATGGTATAAAACTGTGCAATTCCTGCTGGATAATTATAACTCCGTTAAAAGAACAGAAAAATACTGGTGAATGGAAATTGTCGTAAGATCAGCCAATTAATACAATTTTTCTGTTGCATTTGATTGCCTTTTCTGTCCTTGGAAGAAGACAGAAAATAAGCCACGAGACCCTTCTGAAGAGATGCATTTTTTTTCTTTGGCTGTGCAATCACAGATTGATACATTCATAAATTTACACTATTTGGGGCTTCGAAATGTTTCTAATTTAATTGTGGAGGAGAAGAATATTTCTCCAAACAACTGAGGCTCAACACTGTGCCGTTTTTTTTCCTTTTTGAAAGGAAGTCTCTGAGGAGATGTCAGTGAGGTGTCCTCTTTTTGAGTTTTGATTCAATGCCATCATTTCTGGTATCCGGTGTTTGAAAGCACAGGAACATTAATGATTTTATAATAGTAAATGTCGGTGTGCACTTGTCTCAAAACCGACCAAAACCAGAACTTTTAACCCAACTCGCGCCGTCTTTGCAGGTTTTAAACGCGAACTTTGATAGGAAAGAACCACTCAGAAATGCAGCCTTCGTATCTGCGGTGCTCTGATTCAGTTCCTTCAGTTTTTATTCTATGTTTAGAGGATTTTGCCTGTGCCGTGAGTTCCCTGTGCAGATTTGTTACAGACACAGCCTGCCCCGGGGGCACCCGGTGCTGTCAGGGTGACAGCCACTGCCGCAAACCAGAGGGGAATATTTTTGGAACCATCCAAACAGCAGAGGAAAGAACATCCTGTTACAAACACGCTCATACTTGCACGGCTAGAAAAATATTATTCTCTTTCCTTTCTCCAAAACGAAAATAAACAACCGGGAGTTGTTCTCACCCTTCCATTCATTTTTCCCGATTTACGCGTTTGCACATTTTTGGGAGAACTCCTGCTCTTCGCAGTGCTGCAGCCACAGGGTGACAGTTGACAGGAATTTTGTGTTTCCTTTCCAACTGTGTCACCGCCGTAGCAGGGATCTGAGGAGGTCACTAAAAATCACTGTGCCACGATTTTCTGGGAGCAGAGTAAGAACTCTGTCATCTCCACGTGGCTTGGGAAATGAATTTCGCTTGGGAGCGTATTTTTGGGTGCATGAGATGTTTGGGTGAATGGCAGTGGAGATGCGAAGCGTTTTCTTTTATATATAGAAATCACTAAAGGTCAAAATCATCTTTTTTTTGAGGCTGTTGAGTTTGCTGATGCGTCCCCTGAGAGGTGAGGGACGTGTGAGTGGTCATTTAGTGGTTGTTTTAATTAGTCTGAATTCAAAGAGCGCTCGGGTGAAATAGGAGTAAATCTCATTACTCTGACAGGGCTTGCTTGACTACAAAGAAAGTTTATATTTAGTAAACTACTCACTTCTGTGACCTAGTTTGCTGTGGATGATAATTTCCTTAGCGTGGCACTGGGCTTACTTTTCCCCTGTTCAATTTCCATGAATGAGGGATTCTTCCCATCTCTCCTGATTTCTGGGCTACTCACGGCAAGGCAAGACTCTTCCTGTTGGTAGTTAACTGAATCCATGGTATTTCTCTCCAATATCCCACCTATCCCTGCCCTCTAGCAGTGGGAAGCCATTCCCTGTGTCCTGTCCCTCCATCCCTTGTCCCAATCCCTCTCCAGCTCTCCTGGAGCCCCTTTAAGCCCTGGAAGGGGCTCTGAGCTCTCCCTGGAGCTTCCCTTCTCCAGGGGAACATTCCCAGCTCTCCCAGCCTGGCTCCAGAGCAGCTCCAGCCCTTGGAGCATCCCTGTGTCCTCCTCTGTGCTCTGTTCACTGTTCAGCTTTAAAGAGAGATTAGCTGCTAAAAAAGTATTTATAAGTAATCCAGAAAGGAAGAAAATGGAGATACTCATGTTTGGAAGATAAATGGGATTTCTTTATAATGTAGTTTGTGTCTCGTTGAGGGCTGGGGGATTTCTTTCTCCCAGAAATATTTTGTTTCTCAGAATTTTTGATAGCACTGGGATTTTGCCTGTAGTAAAAAATAAAGTGTCTGTTGTCTGTATACATAGAAAAAACACGTTTTTTTTCATTCTTTATATATATGTACATATTTACTTATAAATAATATGTGGTTTAAACTTAAATGTGAATATATAGCGATAAGTATCTGGTACAGAAGCACCACCCACAGTATCCCCAAAAACTGGCCCTCCCCAGCATGCCAATAAATGAGTAAAATTAGTGAGGCTTTCATACTTTTAGTTCAAATATCTTCTTGTTTTCGAATGATAATTAGAAAATTCCATTCTACTGGTGTCAATAAAATGGTAAATAAGAGTTGAAGGCAGGATGAAATTCTTCCTTAGGACAATCCTGGAGAAGACTCATCTGTCATGTGATCTCATTAGTCCTTGCTCGCTCATCTCTGACAAAAACAAGCCAACCTGCTTTATTTATTCCTTGCTTAAAACTATTAATTTAAAAGAAATATTGAGGCGGCCTCAGCCTTGTTGTGGAACACAAAAAAAAAGATGAAACACTTGTGTTTTCCTCCTAATTCCTTTCCAGTGGTAGCCCCTGCAGCTGAGCTGAATCATGGTGTGGATTGGGAGCTCAGAGGGAATTCAGCCTTGTTAAGGATCCTTTGCATTTGCCACTACAAAAAAGAAAATAAAAATCAGGGAATGTTTTCCTAACCCTGGAGTAGCTGTGTGCAGATACTCTGTTATGCATCAAACATTTCTGCTGTTTTCTGTGTGCATTTATCTCGCTGTGGAATAATCTTCATGTGACTGGAAGGATTTTTTCTCACAAACAAGACAAACACCTCCCAGAGGCAGCAGCTGATGGAGATTGCAGAGGCTTTGGAGTGTTTCCGTGGTGGTGCATCTCAAATCTTCCCTTATCTGAAAGAAAATGATGGGAGATGTTGCACCTCTCTGAGCTGCCCGGCTTCTTTTCATTCCTAAATATTTCCAGGAAGCTCAGGCATGTTTTTCATTCATGAGATTAAAGAATCATCATGGAATCCCAGAGTGGTTTGGGTTGGAATGGACCTTAAACCTCATCCCATTCCACCCCTGCCATGGGCAGGGACACCTCCCACTATCCCAGGTTGCTCCAACCTGGCCTTGGACACTTCCAGGGATCCAGGGGCAGCCACAGCTGCTCTGGGAAACCTGTGCCAGGGCCTCCCCACCCTCACAGGCAGGAATTTCTAAATTACTTTTGATTCATTAATTTCAACTTACTGTTTTTCTCCAATGAATTTTTGAGTGTTCACTTTTAATAATTATTGTCGTGTGTTCAGAGAGTTCAGCTTCTTCAAAATTGCTGTATAAATTAACAAAAGTATAGAGGAAGTTTCATATCTCAGAAGATACTAAATGTTGAGTTGTATCTAAATAAATGTTTTGTCCCCGGTCCAGGAAGAAATTTAAAAAAAAAAAAGAGAAATCAAAACAGATTCTTCCATTTGAGCAGAGACATATGTTTGGTGGGTTGGCACCAGACTAGGATGCAGAATCCTGTAGAACCAACTCTTCATACTCTGGGATATTTAGAGGAACAACATTCAAAATAAGGTGCTAGGGAATATACGAAAAATAGAAAAATTTTAAAAGAAGAGTGGAGAGCACAAAGGAATTCCAGCCACTCCAGAATCCTGGGATGTAGTGACCAGGAAAGGGTGTTCAGGATCCATAGGGATCCATTGAGTGGGGCTTGGAGCAAGCTGGGATGGTGGGAGGTGTCCCTGCCCATGGCAGGGGGTGGAACAAGATGGTCTTTAAGGTCCCTTCCAGCCCAAACCATTCTGGGATCCTGTGGAATTGTGACCTTTTTTTGTGTCAGTGTCAAATGTCAAACAGGAACCAGGCACTGCCAATAAGGTCAGGTGTTTTCAAAGAGAAAAAGCTTAATTTCATCAATAAATTCCCGTTAATTGCAGCTGAGATCACAGTGATCCTCCTGGTTCTTAGGGCAATGATCATAAAATCGTATGAAGGGAAAATAATGAAACACTTGGGTGCCATTCAGCAAAATTAACAGGTCCCAAGAAATTCAGAAGATTCCCTTGAAACATGTGGTTAAACACAGGAGAAACTTCTTCCCAGTGCTCTGATACTCAGAGCCCTTTGAGAAGGCTTAGAGGTTTTGAGAACAAAATTAATGATACCCTTACAATTATTGCAGTTGTTCTGTGTGAGAGAGTGATGATTAAATCCGATCAGAAATAACATCTGCAGTGGGAGCACAGTTTAAATATCTGGATTTTGGTTGTGCAGTTCACAAAGAAAATAGAAAATATCATCTATGAACACAAAAGGCAACGTGAGAATGATTTACTTGTCAGGCAAAAAAAATAAAATAAAGATCTTTTCATGTCACTGAAAAAAATCTGGGGGGATTTGGGTCTGATTCAACATCTTAGGAACTGAATGGGAAGTTTGGAGCACAGCTGATAGAAAACCTCAACCCTGAATTATGTGGGAAGACAAGTCACAGACTCTGACCCACTTTGGAGACTCCAGACAAGAGCTGTTTAAAATGGCACAATGAAATACTGCATTCTTATCCCTGAGTTGCTCCATATTCTGTGTCCTCCCTTTAAAATGCCATTTTTTACTCCCAATTCTCAGTACATTTTCCAGTTTCCAGCTCTTCCTGTCAGCAGGTGTGCTTTCCACTTGGGAATCACTGATCCAATCTTCTATGTTGAACTTATTAAAGGAATCTGTGGTTGGATCCTTGGCTTCTGATCCCTTGCCTTGGCTTCTGATCCATTTTATTCCTTGGACTTTTTTGGGTTGGTTTAGAGACCAAGTAAAGGACACCAAAGCCAAGCAGAGCTGTCAGAAAGTGGTGCTGGGTTGATGGTGTTGGATGATCTCAAAGGTTTTTTCCAACCTTAACAACTCCCTGATTCCAAGGAATGGTAGGCCGTGGCTGCACAAGGTGTACACCTGTGGGTTTGAAGGTAATTGCTTCGGGATTGGTGGTGTTGGGGTTGGAAAAGCCCTCCAGGGTGGTGGAGTCCAAGCTGTGCCATCCCCACCTTGTCACCAGAGCCCTGAGTGCCACTTCCAGAAGTTCCCTGGACCCCAGAGCACCAACATTTGGTGTCTCAGATCAGGCTGTTCAGTGACGCTGAGCTCATCAGCAGAACTTGTTGTTCACCTCTTATCTCACAGAAACTTCCGTGACTTCCAGGTGTTCCATGAGCCTTGGATTATTAAAAACACTTTTTTTCCATTCCTCTCCTGCCCCTCAACCCTGCCTTGAACCATATCTGGGAATTCAGCAGCAGTTTGCTGGGGCAGCATCACTTCCAGTGCCTACCCAGCAGCTTTTGAGTCTTTGAACTGGGTCACTTTGTGTCTGGAATGTTTTCCCTGTGCTGATCCATCAGTTCTCAGCTGGGCAGGCACCGAGGTGCAGTGCACAGCCAATTGCTTTTCCAGGTTTTCATTAGGAGAAGAGAAGGAACATAATCATGGTATAGTCTGGGCAATTTTATTTCAGAGACTGATGTGACAGTTATTTCTTCTACGAGGATTTTAAATTTTTGGCAGCACTAGGAAGAGCAGAGAGTATCCGTGTAGGTATTCCATAACTTGCTGTTCTGTGGGAAAAGTCGATTTGGATGGAGTTCATTCTCAGGTTGGATTGATTTCAGCAGAAACAAACATGGACAATTCAGATAAAACATTATCATGAAGCCGAGATGAAATAACTTCTTGATTGCTATGAGCAAATGGCAAAACCTTGGTGCTTTTGCTATTAGAGGTATTTAACTACTAGAGGTATTTAATGGTTTTCTTTAAGCAGCAGTAAATTGTCCCCAGAGCTGGTGATCCCATCACCTTTCCACTCCTGTCCTGCCTGTTGGCAGTCAGGTGTCCCAGGCCTGCAAATAAAGAAATGAATACTTAGATAAATTATATTTTTATAGATAACATATATATTCAAGCTGAATCAGTCGCTTGTGTTAACCCAGGTGGGATTGCTGTGGTGGATGTTCCCTGTCAGGAATCCACAGAAGGTTTTCCTTTGCTCAGAGCTGGATCTGAGAAAGTCTAAACCAAGTGGAATTGGCTGAGTAAAAGGGAAAATCGTTTATAAGATGAAAACTTTTGGACTTGCTGAGTGTTTCTGGTGGTTTTATTTTTGATACTCACCTTTCCATACTTACAGTGCTGAAACATGAAAGCAGCACTAACAAATTACACTGCATGCTTATATCGTTGAATGATTTTATTTTTTTAAAGCATTTATAGTGACATTGTCTTAAAGTTGCCTTTAATTTGGCTTTTCAAAGTCCAGGGAGATGGTTTAGCTTTTCATTATCTATTAGTGCTTATAATACGACACATCTCAATACTAATTTGTAATTTTATTTCATCTAATTTTTAACTCACAGGATCATTGCTGTTGTTATTTTGGTATAACAGTGAATTCCCCAAGTTAGGTGTATTTTTAAATATACTAATGCAGAATAATTATCATATTCCTCCAGCAGATAAATCCCTTCCCATATAGTGGTGGCTCTGGTGCTTGCCTGTTTATTTTTAACAGCAGCTCCTCAATCCCATGTGTTGCATGAAATGCACAGTTTTACTTTGTGCCTTTCTAATTAATAAATAAAGATTTTTAAACCCCTAATTGCAGCTGACCTGGCTTATTTTCTGCTCTGGTGTTGTCCATCAGATCCTCGTTGACGATGGTGGTCGCTGGAGGCAGCAATATTGAAGATTATATCATTTACAGACAAGATCTTTGAAATCTGTGTCCTTCAGACAGCAAAGGTGAGTCAAATAATTCACATTCTGCACTTGTCTGTGAGTAAGAAGTTCGGTTTGGACCTCAGAAATAACCAAAATTGAACAGCAGCTGAAGTTTGAGAGCCTGACTGCTCTGCCAACTTTTAACCTCATTTTTAATGTGTTTATTTATTCTAATGTGAAAAATAAGCTCCGTGGAAAGAGCTCAGTTTCTTCTTCTCCTTTTAGTTACAAGAACATGAGTCCTTCCTTAGCTGCTCTTTTTTTCCTGCATTTAATGTTTTTCTTTATCCTTCCTTTCTCACGAGTTTTCTGACCTACAGATCAGTTCCAATATTTGTGTGTGATCCTGATGAGAGCCACCACTACCTTTGTGTGTCAAAGCCTGAAGAGTTGGTGAGGATGGGGCTTGTGCTCAAAAAGACAAAAATTAGGTGCAAAAGAAATAGCCAGAAACAAAGTAAAATAGTGATAAAGCTCTTGAAGGTTTCTATAGAATTTTAGAAATGTGACTTTTAAAAATTAAATATTGAAAGCACTAATCTGGTGTCTCTTGTGCCATTTTTTTGCTCTACTTTTATTATTTATTATCAATGTGTGGTCTTTTGATCCAAATAAATGTGAGATATTCGGGAGAATTTTGTTTATGGTTTTTTTTTTCCTATTTTGAAACTAACTCTATATAACACTCTAGGTAATATGGCAGCATTTTTTTTTCTGTTATGGAAATAGAGCTAATTTTCCCACTCATTATCTGCTGTTAATTTAATGTGTGGCAATATCTGAAATGTAGTGCTGATTATGGCAGTAGATTTTTGGTTAGCAGTACAGCTCATCTATGAGCAAACCAATTAAGACATCATTTCAGAATATAATTGAGCTCCTAATGGGGCACTTGAATTCACTTAGAAATTTACATATTTGCTTTTCTTTGCTTCAGCAGAGAGGTCCAAAATGAGGGTACAGCTTCATTTTTGAACTTCTGGAGGCACCAACTTGAGCTGAGACTTTTCAAAGTGTAACATGCTGTTGGATAAGGGGATGGAGAAATTCATGGATAAGCTGCTTCATTCTCAAATCCAACTCTGGATGGCTCTTGGGAGCTGGATATTTGAGGAATAAACCTACATTTTTCTTAGGGTGCTGTGGCCCAGGTGCTGCTCTTCTCAGCTGTGATGCAACACAGTCAAAACTGCTTTAATTACAAAGTTTGTTCAGTGTTTGTTACTAATTAATTAAATAACTAATTAGTTTGTAACTAATTTTCTTCTTTTCGTCATGTCTGGAGCTGATGGGAAAGGGTTCATCCTCCAAATCTTTATAATATATATAATAATATATTATCNNNNTATTACCTTTATAATATCTATAATATATATTATCTTTATAATACATATATATTTCTTTCTGACATGTATATAATAGATCAATATTATATATAATCTTTATTTTCAAGCAATATGGATAGAGAATTCTTGGAAGTGCTTTGTTAGCCCAGACAAATTAAGTGCCTCATTTACGTAGTGTTTGAAAACGAAGATAAAAAATGAAGGCATTTCTCTTTGCTTTTCATTTTCCTTTTGTTTTGGGGCTTTTTTGACCCCCAGAAGGAAGAATTTTTACCTTTAAAAGACAAACACTCCAGAGCTGAGAGAGGTTATTTATACCTCTGCCTTACTGAGGGGTTGGGTTTGTTTTGTTGTTACTCTTCCCTTCAAGGATAGACCTTTGCATATGTTTTCATTTGTTCTAAAATGGGAATCTGCACCATTTGGTAAAGGGAAACCAAATGCTTTGGGGGAATAATTATCAAAGTTTGTGTTTGGGTTCCTAAGAAACCTTTTTATATGTGAAAAACTAGGGCAGGGAAAGTAGCTTTTCTGTAAGGTTCGTGTCGTACTTGTTATTTCCTTCAAGTTTTAATATGTACATGTGGATAAACCTCAGGATGCTTCTGTGAATTCCAAGGAAACATTTCGTTCACATTCTCAGCATTTAGCCTGTATTTTGTACTTTTTGGCCACCACTGAAGTGCTCCCAGCTGGACAGGTATGAGCAGACACTGCTCCTGTTCCATCTGATCTATTTTTAAAAGCAGGGGCTCTCTGGATCTAATCCACATTCCTGTGTAGTCCGGTACTTCCAAACCTTCCTGACCCGGCCTCACCCGCTCAGACCTCGTGCATTATCTTTAATTAGATGATAGCATGCTATTTTCCTCCATAGGAAACCCTTCCATTAAATAGATGGAATTTAACCAGCAATCTGCTGTCTTTAATTGTTCACTCCGTGGCTCCAGAACTTCTGTCCTGAGCAATGTTCAGACCTTTCCCTGCAGATGGAATTCTCTGCCTCTGTGCTTTATTGTACATTTTAGCAACAGGTTTTGTAGAATCCCAGACTGGTTTGGGTTGGAAGGGACCTTAAGGATCATCCCATTCCACCCCTGCCATGGGCAGGGACACTTCCCACTATCCCAGGGTGCTCCAACCTGGTCTTGGACACTTCCAAGGATCCAGGGGCAGCCACAGCTTCTCTGGGAAATCTATGCTAGGGTCTCAGCACCCTCACAGGGAACAATTCCTTCCCAATATCCCATCTCTCCCTGCCCTCTGGCAGTGGGAAGCCATTCCCTGTGTCCTATCCCTCCTCTCCTTGTCCCAAGTCCCTCTCCAGCTCTCCTGGAGCCCCTTTAGACCCTGGAAGGGGCTCTGAGCTCTCCCTGGATCCTTCCCTTCTCCAGGTGAACATTCCCAGCTCTCCCAGCCTGGCTCCAGAGCAGCGGGGCTCCAACCCTTGGAGCATCTCCATGGCCTCCTCTGGACTCCCTCAAAAAAATCCATGTTTTCCTTGTGTTGGGAGCAAACACTGCATTAATAACACAGAGAACTGGTTCTGCAGAGAGGGAGGATGAGTGGGGTTTACATCCATTTATCTTTTTACACGTGGGAAATTCCGGTACTCTGATGGAATCTTACGCTGTGCCCTAAACTGGCAAACACGTCCAGTGCCCTGTGCCATCTCCAGCTCCGAGCTGTGTTGTCTCTGAGGAATTCCTGACCCGTGGAATTCCAGGCCTGTGATGTGTCACTGCTCAAAGCCGGGCCTTGCTCTCCAAACTCCAGAATTGAGAGGGCTGTTGAATTCTCCTGGAGCCTGTGGCACACAGAGCCTTGGCTCAGCTCCCCCTCCGCCTCTCGAAATGGCCTCAGAGCTGTGTCATTCCCAAGGTTTTGGTTGTGGTTATTCCAAGGCACACAAGGAGCGGGGTGGTGTTCCATCGTTTTTCTCCCCGAGGCCATCTCCAGAGTCACAGAATATTTTCCCTGAATTGTCCTTAAAACCGAGGAGCCCAATTGCTTTTTCTGAAGCCCTGATGTTTTTCTGAGAACAATCAATTTTCTGTCTCACTCTGTCTTCTTTCCATATGAAAGGGTTGGAGTTTTGTGAAAATCCCAAGGTGCTTCCTCTAAAGCAAGGTATAAATGAATTCTACCTTCTTAAATTTAATAAAAGGAGACCTACTTAATTTGAATTTTTTTTCTACAGAAATTATTTAAAGGTTTTGGGTTAAAAAAAAGACATTTTCATAATGTTGCTCTTCAATATCACAACTTTTAGATACATTACAGAGCCAAATTTTAAAAGAACATATTAAATGTAATAGATTTGATAAGTTGTTCTCTGCCTGAGCAGAAAATTTTGTACAACTTCTGCCAAGTTTTTGCACTGAGCAAGAAGTTTGTTTTCCATGATCCCCCTTTCTCTTCCAGCTGCTCCTTCTGAAACTGAATTATGGGCTGACGTTTTGAATTTTCCTTACACAGATATTGTAAATAAAACTCACCAACTACAAAGGCCTTTCATTTTGAAAAATTGGAACAGCAGGCACCCTGAACAAAAGGAAATGTTCCCAACACTTTTTTTATTGTAACCAAATTAATCAAGCTCAGAGATTTACGTGTAATTTCAGAGCTAAACATTTTAAGTAATGCAAAACTTTCTGATCCTGCAGTGCCTTTCTTGCTTTAAAATTCAGAACAAAACAGCAAAATTGTTAGAGTTAATTTTTTTTAACATATCATTTCTCTTAGCAAAGCTAAGGGTTGGCTTCTTGCAGTCCCAGGAACCTGGATACCTCCAGAAAGTTCTGAGGTTCTTGGGATAGCTCCAGAAAATTTGGAGGGTTTGGATTATTTCAGGCTGTGGTGTTCGAGAATTGTACCTGTATCCATCCTTAGGTTTTCCTGTAATATCACAAGAAATTTCTGTGAACTGAAAGCCACATCTTTCTCCTCAAAGGGCAACTGGTTTAAAAGAACAGAGAAGAGCTCCTGTCGTTATTTATTAATTGTACATTTAAAAGAAGAATGTAGTTAGGGTGTAGTACTTAAGATAAACTGACTAATTCTTTTCTGTTGAAACACCAAACCAAACTCAGATCTTTGATTTTTATTTTAATAATTCCTTCTGGAAAAAAAAAAAGAAAGGAAGCTCAAGGGCAGCAAATTTAAAATGTAGCTGTTAATAAAAAACTAAGAAAACGTTGGGATTTTTGACCTGAAGGTGGCCTGAAAGGTTGTGAAGGGATTTTTTTTTTCATTTTGCTCTTCAATTTTGTCTTCTTTTCCCCTTACTATCAGTTCACATCCTTGGAGACCCACTATCATGGTGAAAAATGTATTGAAATGGTTAAGGAAGGCATTATCATTTTTCCAATTCTTAACTGGCCTTCTCCTGGAGGGATCCCAGTCCAGGGAAATGCTTGAAAATTAAAACCAGTGATGCTTTTAAATGCATCTGTAGAAAAGAGCCTCTCTTCCCCTGAAAACCTGTGGTGATGCTCCAGAGCTGAAAACAAAAATGGTTATTTTTATTTTTCACCACATTCCTGAAAAATATTCACGAGAGGCAAGATTGTCACCAAGGTGGGTCAGTAATGGCCGCAGTTGGCTTTGACTCAGGCTCCCAAAGTTACTTGGGATCACTTCCAAGGATTCATTACATTTCTTCCAGGCTTTTTCATGGGATTATTTAGGTTGGAAAACACTTTAAAAATCAGCCAGTCCAACCATTAACCCAGCCCAGGTCCACCCTCAGTGTGTGAAGGTTTATTGGTGCCATTCTGAGAGTGGGGCAAAAATAGCTGGGTTTAGGAAAAGTGAACTAAAGTTCCCATTTGAAAACTGTCATCAAAAGTTAAAATAACTCCTCTTTCTTGCTCAGCTCCATCCATCCATTGAGTCCTTAATCCAGGAATTCAAACTATTGAGGACACAGATCCCAGTGTGAATTTTCCATAGTAGCAGTAAAGTATTTGAGGTGCTTGCTGTTTAGATGTTAGAAAACAAAATGCTCTTATTTTTCTGCCACATACATGGGAATGTTCACTGTTGAATCTTGTGTGTGATTCAATAATAAATAGTTCATGAGGAAGTAGCTCCAGGAGTGAATTCTCATTTCATTCCTGTCCCAACAAAGGAACAGCAAATGGAGAGGGAAACCTGGCCACAGGTGCCCCTTCAGTGAAAGGCACAAGAGGAAAAGCAGTCTCATGTATATTGTAGGTATTATAATGTATATTTGAACCTCCCCTAGATAATTTTACCAGCAGTTTTGCTTATGCTGCTAATTCTTGTTGTGAAGGTTTTTTTTTTCACATTTTCCAGTGTAGCCCTATTTTTATGTTGGTTCAAGCACAGATCTTTTTTGATTTCCTTGAGTTTTCTCTTCAACTCGAGCACAATTTAAGCGCTTGAGTGGCAGCAAGTGACATTTCCAGAGGACAGATTCTGTAGGCAAATGAGCAGGTGACAGGAGGCATAATGGCATTCTGGAATAGTCTGACACGTGGGTGTTCCGACTGGAGGATCCTCATTGTGTTCAATGAAGTTCTCATGGAGTAGCTTTCATGGATATTGTGCTCGCAGAGTATGGAATTAAATATATACCCGTTAAACTTAGGCTTCAGGTGGGGTTTTTTACACCATTTCAAAGATCATTCTCACTGAGAATGCCATTTAAAGTGTAAAAAACGGAGTAAACTGCCGCTGGGTGTTGTGGCAAAATTATATGCAGATGCCTTGATCAGGTTAATATTTATTAAATTGATTGTGGTCTTTGGAAAACAGTTCTTGGGAAGTGGAGGTGTGAGAGAAAGCACTTTGTTCCTGCAAAGGGCACTTGCAAATTCATCCCTATTATGGCACTACACAACTTTTAGCTTCCAGTGAAGCAAGGCAGCAAATCCCTGATTTAGGTGATGCTACTTTTTTTTTAAAAAGCCACATTGTCAATATTTAGCTGATTTTGGCATCTGTCAGGATTATTATTAAGGCTGTGGGTAGCCCTGGTACCTTCAGACCTGCAATCCTGTAAAAACCAGCTCTTCTACACTGGAAGGAAATCCTTTGGAAAGGATTGTGGAGATTTAAAACTGAGCCAGGCACCTTCCTGATGAGCACGAGGGTATAAAATTTGGGGTTACTACCAAATATGTTTCCATAATTCAGTTGAGTGTCTCAGTTTCTTAGCACTTAAAAGGCTCCATTCTAATGCCTTTTCGGGGGAAATAATGATTATGAAGTAGCACATACATTAAATGGATTTTTCTGATTTTTCTTAAATTGCATTTCCTTGATGATCTCAAATTTAAAATACACTTCAAGTCTTTAAAAATAGACCCAGATGAGAGGACAAGTCCCTGCTTTGACACACATGTTTCTGCACGAGGGCCGATGCCCTCAGATTATCACGATGGTCCCATCTAAACACATTTCAAATACAAAATTACACGTTCTCCATGAATAGTTTTGATTTGGGCTGCAGGAATGCAAAGCTAAAATTCCAGCAGGGACAGTAAAAGAGGGTTTATAATTAGGAAGGATCAGCCTGGCTGCAGCTGCAGGGACAGGGATAAGGACAAGCTGATGAGACTGGAGCTGGAGCTGGGGACCACACACCTGTTTCCCAGGAAAACAGACTCTGAGAGCCCATGTTTAATGCACAAAGTTGGATTTAAGTACTTCTGCAAAAAGGAGAGTGCAGCTGATCGATGATAAAGTGCTTTCAAACCAGGAATACTTGTTGGGAAAACTTATCTTGGAGTGAAGAAGGAGCAGGGCCCTCAGTGGACGTGGATTGTGTGGTTGTGTCTGACATCCCTGCAGCTGCTCCCTAAAGAATTTGATTTCCTGCCCAAAACAGGTTCTGTTTGTTCTAGGCACAGAAGGGAGGGCTCTGGGGTGAACTTACCGTGGTCTTCCAGTGCCTAAAGGGGCTCCAGGAGAGCTGGAGAGGGACTTGGGACAAGGGATGGAGGGACAGGACACAGGGAATGGCTTCCCACTGCCAGAGGGCAGGGATAGGTGGAATATTGGGAAGGAATTGTTCCCTGGGAGGGTGGGGAGGCCCTGGCACAGGGTGCCCAGAGAAGCTGTGGCTGCCTCTGGATCCTTGGAAGTGTCCAAGGCCAGGTTGGACAGGGCTTGGAGAAACCGGGAAGGACCTACAAGCTCAGGGGATGGGACTGGAAAATCCTTAAGGTCCTTTCCAACGCAGTCCCTTCTGGGAATGTATGAATTTAAAAAGCCAAAGGCCAGAAGACCCCAGTGACTGCTGCTTGCCTCCCTGCGGCTCCCAGACTATCACTTTGCCCAGAACCTGGAGCAGAGCTCTCCTGTTGTGTAGCTCCCTGATCCAGTTGCAAAGCTGGAAGTGACAATGAGCTCACCACGTCTCCTAGAAAACGATTTCCATATTAATTACCTATTATAGTAAGAAATTGCATTTTATACAAAATTTATACTCTTCTACCTCTCACCTTGATGATCTTGGAGAGCTTTTCTCCGACTTTAACATTCTGTGGTCTGGAAGGACATCTCTGTGTTTGATACATATTAAATCCTTCATAAGTGTATTTTTGCTTGTAGTTGTTACATTCCATTATTCTTTGAACACCTCCCTCAGCTGCACACGTGCTGTAGCCTTTTCCTTGTAAAAAGGAAAAACGATGCCAGCTGGGAAAAGTTTGTGTGGAAATGCTCTCCCAAACAGTGAGCTGAGGAGCGCAGCCCAGTGTCCTCCTGCTATGGCTCTCTGGCTCAAAATTGAGGTATAATGTGCTAAGTTTGTAGCTGCACTCCTGATGTGCCCTGGTGCTTTATCCCCTGAATTGCTGGTGGACACCGTGTGGTAGATGTTAAATAGAGAATTTTCAGAGGCTGAAACATTTACTGAGGTGAGGCTTGTGCTGTCACAAATACATAGTTAAACACTAAATTCTGAGCGAGAAAAAATGGCATTATTGTGTATTTAGAGCCTGCACTCCATGTATGGACTGGCAGAATCCCTCAGTGCTCCGTGACCTGCACAGTCTGGGTCTTCCATTATGGAGAAGTTCTGGAGGAACAGCTAAAACCATAAGGGATTTTTGGGTTCAGGTCAGGGGGATTACATTTTGGGCTGGAGGGAAAGAAGGGTCTGACTTCCTCCTCTGTGATCAATCCCTAAATCCAGAAGTAAGTATGTAAGAAGCTGAAACCAGTTTAGCCCCTCAGCCTGGGAAGTGAGCTTGCTGGAAAGTGGGATGAAGGGAAGGGGAGGCAAGGAGAGGTTGCAAGGATTGCAGACTCTTCCTTACTTGTTGGAATAGCAGGGCTGTGCTCCTTACATTTTAGCATGAATTCAGGTTCATAGAATATTTACAATAATGGGATGTATTCCCTGGGAAAAAAAAACCTCCAAACCACAATATACAAAAAATCTACTGGACTGACACAACAGTAAATTATTTGTTTAGGTGGAATAGAAGTTTATAAAACATGAATCTAGGATTGAGCTGTGTGTTGTAGCAATGAACTAAACGTGGTGATTTAGTGATGATAAAAAGGTGATTTTAAAGCACACGGATTGGGGGTAGAGACTTGTCCAGCTGCAATTGCTGAATCCTGGAGTCCTGGCTCCATGGGAATTGATGGCAGAGCTGAAAAAGCTTTTCAGTCACATCCCCAAATGACAGAATCACAAACACAGCCCTGCAGTGGCTGGAGTGTGTTCTACACCTACACTCTGGACAGGCATCTCATTCCAAATACCTGACCCTTCTCCTGCTTTTGACATATTTAAGGAACTTTGCAGAATGTTTTGCAATTTGAGTTCTAGGATAGAGATTCCAAATCAGTTAAATGTCTTCTTACCCATCTTTGAACTCATCTAGGAGCACCGTCAGTGCTGAAGCCAGGTCTATTATTCATTTCCTTGATTCAATTGCTCTAATAAAAGGTAAAACCCAAAGATTTTAGAAGGGTATTGAAAATGTTTCTGAGGAGGTTTTCTTTTGAAGATCTTCTAGAGAAAATAAACATGAATTCTTTTATCAACAGGTTTTGCCGTAACATCTGCAACTTGATGATTTAAGTTTAATAAATCATTAAATTCAAGGTTTGGCCAACAAATGTAAGTGGTGGGGCAGCCTGTGACACATCTGGATTTGTCCAAATCAGTGCTGAGCTTGTCCTTGTCCGCGGCAGCTCCAGGCCTGACAGTAAAACAAAACACAGAATATTTCTGAAAGCTCAAAGCTCAGAACGCTGAGTTGATACTTTGAAGGCTAGAAAGCAAAATAGTGCAATAAAACCACAAACCTGACCTGTGCTTCGAAAGAAAATGGGCTAAAATAGCTAAAAACTACACCTTCAAGGCACTCTTTGGACATTAGAAGAACTTGCATTTTGTCTCGTTTTCGCTCGAGGGCGTGGTCCTGGTGTGGTTTCAAATGCAGGTGTTGGTGATCTCCGGGGCCTGGATGCTTTTTCCTTTTGACATTTCCTACCTAATAAAGAATGGGAGGGCTCGCTGGCTGCCTAATGAGGGTGATTTAATCTTTTAACAGCTTTCAGTAGATTTCACATATGGTACCTGTGGATGTGTTTTGACAGGGGTACAAGATTTAAGGCCTTTGGCCAGTCCTTTTCAGGAATCAAACTGTCTCGTCATCTGTTGTTGTTTCGGTGGTTCACGAGTCCAAAAACGGCTTTAGGGATTTGGGAGGCAGGAGCAGAGCTTTCCTCAAGTCCCTGGATTCACTGGGAATTATCCTGAGCTGTGGTGGTGCCTGGTGGCTCACCAGGAGAACGTTTCCCTTCAGTGGGAATTCCTGTTTGGATGTTTGGTATCAGGACACCAACATGTGCTTTCACCATGGACACTGGCGTGGTGTGGGCAGTGATTCCCAGATTATCTGAGAATCATGGAATGGGTTGGAAGGGAAGGACCTACAAGCTCATCCCATTCCATCCCCTGCCATGTGCAGGGGCACCTTCTACTATTCCAGGTTGCTCCAAACCTCATCCAACCTGGCCTTGGAGACTTCCAGGGATCCAGGGGCAGCCACAGGTGCTCTGGGCACCCTGTGCCAGGGCCTCCCCTCCCTCCCAGGGAAGATGCCAAGGCTTCTGAATGGTATCCAGGAGGAGACATCCCTGGGAAAACTTGTGCACAGGTGTTTATCCCAGGGTTTGCAGTATTCCAGAGAACACTTCCAAAAAGAAGATTAACGGGTGAAAACTTCCCCCAGTAAATGCAGAGTACCTCAGCGGTGGGGTATCCATAGGATCCATGGAATGGGTAGGGAAGCAGGAGAAGATATCACAGCACTAGTCAGGTTTGTATGGTAATGTGTGGCACTGAAGGAGTAATTACTGATGAGTAACGAGCCATCCACTTAATTGACTTGCAAGTCCTTTTCCACAGCGAGGAATGTTTTCCTGTGCTGAGGGAGGTGGGGCTGGCAGCAGAGAGGGCAGGAGGAGATGGAATGAGCCCTTACTAAGGAGCTTGGAGAAGTGGGATGTGTTTAACCTCAGCATCATATGCTGTCACTTCTGGTTCCATAATTCCATCCTGCTTTCTCATTTTGTAAACTATTTACCCTTCTGTGGCAATGCCATTAACATTCCAGAAACGGCAACTCTTGGAACGCACCTGAACAGCAATACCACTTCTTGCCTGAAAAATAAAAGAATATGTTTAACGTTGCTGTCAACCCAAAAGCTACCAGAAATAAATGGGATGTTTGTTCCTCTTTGTCCCTTCCAAAGAACAAAAACTAAGCCTAGAGTTATGTTACATCCCTGGCAGTTTATTAAATCCAACAGGGATGGAGAGGAGAGGAGATATTGTCCCTAGGAAGTCCTGTTGTACTTTTCAGTGGTTGGAGAGAGTAAAAACCACTTTAGTGATTTAGTAGAAGGAGAAAATGAGCCTTGCTCTTGGGTGCTGGAAGCCCAATAGTTAAAAAATACAAGAAAATCTTGTACTGTTGCAGATCTTGCTCAGTTAAAGGGAACGTGGCAACTTTAAATCATCTGTCCCAGGAAATCAACACTGGTTTGAAATGTGTACAAACTGAAAACAATCTATGCCAGAACTTCTTGTGCTAGTGCCAACTAAAAGGAAGAAAGGAAGGGGAAAAAATCAAATTGATGGCTTTCAAAGCTGATAATTGTGCTCGAGTGCTGTGGCTGTAAATCACTGAATGGCTTTTCCTCGGGTACCACAGTTACTGCATGTAAATGTACACATGGTGCCTTTGCAATAGGACAGAATACCTGAAATCCGGAATTGCAGTGACTAAAATACAACCTGATGCAGCACATCACCATTTGCCTTACCCTGAGACGATTCCATGCATGCCTAATAGCAGAATGCTGAAGATAATCAAAATTCATGCACAACATGATGTCAGAATGTGTGACCTTAACTTCAGAGTAGCACAACGTGTTAAATTATCTTGCTGTAGTTCCAAAAAGCTTCATGGATTAAGTTTTTTAGTGTGTTACTCTTGAAAAGTAGGAATTTTTTTAAAAAATTTTTAATTCCGCGTGAAGAGGCTTTTCAGTTTGGCTCAGCTTCTCCAAAATCCCACCTCTCAAGCCCCTGCCTGTGTCTGTAATCATTTTGGGCAGAGGAAATCATTGCCCTGAAGGTGTGTTGGATCTGCTCCTTGGGATGACTCCGCAGCCCTGGTTACATCCATGGCCCTTCCCGAGTCATCTTCTGTTGAATTAGAACGTAAAGGTTAAAATCAGCTTCTAATCCTTGTTACTGGGTTTATGTCTTCTGCGTGCCGCAACAGCACCTGGAAAATAGGCTGCAAAAATGGATTTTTATCAAAATTACTGGCAGAATTTATCCAGAGGTGCTCAGTAGTCTGCAGTTGGTAAAGTTCAGGGCACTGGGCTTTGGCTGAGGAGAATTTGGAAGACCAATGTGAGATCTGACCATTCAACAGACTTGAGCTCTTTAACACTTGACAGAAATTCATGGAATCACAGCTGGTTTGGGTTGGAAGGGACCTTAAAGCCCAGCCAGTGCTGAGGCACAAACTTTTTTTTACCCTCCTGTGTTCACCATCAGGTGTTTGGTTGGGCTGCCCTGCAGCACTTACAGCCACATTATTGGGCTCTTTCCATTTCCCCCGTTTTCCAGTATGTTTTAGGAGAAATTCTTGCCTTGAGTACATTTACACTGCTTTGTAGTGAACCTCTAGTATGCAAAATGAGGATCTACCTGCATGAGTAGATTCTTAATTTTGGTCGTTTAGCAGAGGACGTGTTTATAGTTCAAAAAATAAATAATTCAGGAGGCTGTATCTGGCTTGTGTTGACTCTTTGTAACCCTACTTAAGATTTACTAATTCAGTCATTCCACTTAGTAACAGTTAACTGTTACCTGCACAAACTTTAGTTGGGCAAAGACCTGAGCACTCTTATTTTTAATGCAGAATGTCAAGAGTATAAATTATATAATTTATTTATTATGAGGTTACTGAAAACTTCGGGTGATGCCATGAGCAGGAAACTCAACTGTTTTAAAATCGTATCATAAATGATGTTATATGAGCCCAAATAGGTTGCACAGATCTCAATTCATGGAAAATTAAAGATATTCTTACTGTTTTTCAGGCTGCCTTGATACCAGTGAGAAATTATTGAATTATTAAGGAATTATTCTTGTTGTCCAAATGTGTCCATCTGTTCTCTGCACTTGAGCAGTAGCTAAAAGAGGCCTTTTCTAATGCATTGGTGCCATTTACAGAATGGCTTCATTTTGTCTTTATGTTCTACCACGTTTTGCTGACGTTCTCTGAGACTTCAGTTGCTCACATGAAGGTCCTGTTCACACTTGCTGGGTCTTGTTCATCCAAAGGGTGAAAGTAGAATTTCCTATTTTAGGTTCTTTTAGGTCCCAGCTTTTGTTTAGGTTTGTTTGCCACATTTCCACATTCACACGTTCCAAAAAGCAGATAGAAGTTTTCTCCACTGGCACAGTACTGCCATCCCTTGAAAGTTGGTTTTAAAATCCAACCAAATTCCTGGTATGTGGAATTACTTTCAGTCCTGAACTTTTCGAAGGTAGCAGGACCGTTCAGATCCCTTTGGATCAGCTTTGGATCAGCTTTCAGCAGCTGGAGCCCAAAACTACTGAAGTCCAGGGGAGGCTGATTGAAGGAGCAGCAACTCACGGGGGTTGTAAGGTAAGGAAGAAATTTCTGGGTGAAGCAGACGTCCAGAAATCTTTAGTTTCTGTTTTCCTGGTGAGGACAACAGGTCCCAGTAGTTGGATGTTGCTCCCGCTGCCGTACGTGGCATTCCTGCCCTGCAAGGTCCTGGCAGATCACAGTCCAGCCACCTGGACCTGGCATGTCCGGCTTGTTAGGTGTCACACACCAAGGCTGCTTCCCAAAATTTGGGAAGTGTTCTCCCAGAGCTGCCAGACTGAGCTGAAGCCTGCAGGAAGCTGAAGGATCCTCGGTCTCGGCTCACCGCCGGTGTCGGAGCTCTTGGTTGGAGTAGGAATCTCTTCGTTTCCCAGATTGGGAGTTGCCGGGGGATCTGATTGTCCCATCAATTCCAGTCTAACGGAATTCAAGAGGAATTTAGTTTCTCTCCTTGGACGGATGTCTCGTACTCTCTTTGGGAACTGAATTCTCTCATCTGGAAGCTCCATTAACTCCTTCCTGCCAGGCCTTTGAATTAGGGAAGTTCGCAAGCACAGGAGAGGAAACAAAAGCTTCAGGGGTCAGAAACTTCAGCTTTTATTATGACTAAATCCAGAAAGTGTGAAAGACAGGCTAGAAATGAAGGAACTGGGACACTTTAACTGTGGTTTCTGTGAAGGAGGAAAAAATTCAGTCATTAAATTAGACCAGTTGACATTTTACAATTCACTGTTCTTAGAGCCATACACAATTGTAAGGTTGTAATGTTATTGCACTTCCATTTTAATAATTGAATTGGTATTATGTAATGGTTAAGGTAACATGCAAAGCAATTAAAAGTGTTCAACTTCCTGTATATTAGAAGTTTCTTTGGCTTGAAAGGGTTTTTTTTGGCCATAGAGAAAACTTCATATAAAACCATGTAATAAAAAGCAAATTTAGGTTTAACCAAGTTGTCTCTTTACTGTTACTAAAAGTCGTATTCTTGGATCCTTTTCCTCTGTGTGCTCTGCTGATGTGAAAATCCTTCAACTTGGATTTGTGTCTTTTACTTGAAAAATCTGGGGTTTAGTTATTCCTATTGTTGATTTGCTGTCAAACACCTTGGCACCTTTAAATCCATGTTTGTACTGTCCCCTTGTTCTTGTCTGATCATACTTACAGGGCAGAAGTGGGACAAAAAGTTGCATCCAGGTTGGTAGAAGGTCTTAAGGAGGGATTGTGCTTTCATGGAGTTTTGTTTGCAGTTTTCATAGTTTTGTTGTCATCCTCTTCCCACAAAATCTCTTTGGTTGTCTCAGTAAACCGAATCGATTTTAAATTTACAAAAATTTCAAAACTGTAAAAAATCATGCTCCGTAATAAGGTTTTCTTAAAACTACTGGAAGTTTTTAATGCTGTGATGCTTCCTCTGGTTTTCCCTGTGCGGTTTGACTGTCTGATAATTTGTCACACAGTGGCAGCTTTGTCTTTTAGCTTTGGGACCCGCCTTGGCCTTTCTTGTTGGTGAATGGCTCAGAGGAGAAACAACGTGAAATTTGGTCCAATAAAAATGATCACTTCTGGTTTGCACAACGAAATATAAACCAGAGCAGTGAAGCAGCTCCTGCCTCTGGCCACTTGTTGTTCTTGAGCCTGCATCACCATGTCCTGCACTAAGCCCTGTCCTCAAGTGCCACATCCACACGTCTTTTAACACTTCCAAGGATGGGGACTCCACCCCTACCTTGGGACGCCTGTTCCAATACCCAACAACCCTTTCCATGAAGGAATTTTCCCTCATATCCAACCTGCCCCTCCCCTGGCACAGCTGAGGCCGTTCCCTCTCCTGCTGTCCCTGTTCCCTGGGAGCAGATCCCAAATCCCCCCTGGCTGCCCCCTCCTGTCAGGGACTTGTGCAGAGCCAGCAGGGCCCCCCTGATCCCCCTTTGCTCCAGGCTGAGCCCCTTTCCCAGCTCCCTCAGCTGCTCCTGCTGCTCCCACCCATCATGGATTGCTTGGTCATTTGCTTGGAAATGATCTCTCAGGTGGCTGAAATCCTGCTTCCAGGAGGGGCTCCTTAGTGCCAGCCTGGAAAGAAGCAGGGAATAGGTGTGGATTGGGAGAACTCTCCTCATTCTTCCTTCACATGCCCAAACTTCCACCTGAGGTATTTGTCTATTTTTAGAATTTTAACTGAAAAAGTCTGGTATGGCTGGAAATGCTCCCACATCCTGCTTTCCTCCTTCGGCTTCTCCAGTCGAGGTGAGGGCTGCAGGAATACACTGGGACAAGTTTTCTCCTGATGAGACTCCACAGGGAGATACCAAAGGAATGGAGAACCACATCCAAGGGATGAGTAGCAGGAGAGTGAGTGCTGATCCCAGCAGTGGCCAAAACCACACGTGTTGTGTGTATCAATAATTGCCAAAGGGCACCGTGGAGCTCCCAGATTTGTAAATGCATTAAGACACGATGAGCTCTTAGATTTGGTTATATATTGAATATATATTCTCATCTCTGGCCTTTTCACAACCTCATAAGGCTTCAGAAAACCTTGCAGCAAAGTGAGTTTTACTGGCCTTTTAAGAGGGTGGGTGCTTTTTTCCCCAGTGACATTTGGTATATTTGTCATTAATAATATTTAACATTTCTGCTTGGTCTTAGTGCTGTTGCAGCAGGTGATAGATATTTCTAAAAATCAGAAGCATATTTGATTATTTAGTCCCATTTCCTTAGAAATATCTTAAAAACAGACTTCATAAAATCTCTTGAAGTTTTCTGAAAACTCATTCAATCCCAGCCTAAACTTTTATAGAATTTTGATCTCTATCTGTGAATAAATAAGATGGATATTTTTAAAATGATCAAACAGATTCAAATAGTAGGGCATTTTTATATAAATATAGACTCAGGAGTGATCCAATGTGAATTATATTAAACTCAGTGGGAAACCATCTATTAACCTTAGCAAGAATAGAATCACAATTCCAGAAGCTGAATTCTGCTTTAGGAGTCCTGTGTCCAGGGATTATTAAAATACCATCCTGATATTTTTATCAATGAACTGGACAATTAGTTGTACTAATTAGTAGCAGCATCACTTGGAAAGAACTACTTGGAGGAAGCACAGTGAGGAATATTCCTCACTGGTGACTGAGGCAGCCTGGAGCAGGCAGGGATGGAACTGGGATGAAATTCCTTCTCCGTGGAAATTCATTTTGAACTTTCTCAGCCTTCCCAGTTTTCCAGGCAGGATAATCCCTCTGCCACCAGTTGGAGCCTGAGTCTGGAGCAGAGTCTGCTGGATGCTGCTCCCATGGCAGCATCTGCCCTGCAAGAGAGTTTCAGATAATCAGAATTTGCCAGTTATGGAGATTTGTGCCAAGAATTTTTAAGTAAGAAGTAACACAGTTTAGAGACGTTTATGTTACTTTCTGTTGGGAGGATTGAATTTTAAACAATGGCATAATGTCATGTCTAAGAGAAGATGCTTTATTATGTGATGATAAAGTGTCATGAGGCAAAAATATAAACTGTTTGTGTGCTTTGCTGCATTAAATTTCTTCTCTCCTAATGAGTTTGGGGCTTCGGGATAAGAGATTCCTCTGAAAGTCCAGATATCCTTTCCTTCTTCTTATGCTGTTGGTTTATTTATTCAAGTATTTGTAGAGTTGTTTATGCCATGTTCTTGGAGGAGTGGCAAAAGCTCTGATCTTGGAGTCAGCACAAATACACTTCTCCGAAAGCATTTGAGGCAGAATATAGAAATTAAGGTATTCTGGTGGGTTGGGTGAACTGCTGCCTGTGGAAGAAGTGTTCCAGCAGAGTGTGGGAGCACAGGAGCAGCTGGAGCAGGAGGAGAGAGTGGATACTGGGCTGGGAGGACAATTGTTTAGTTTATTTTACCAAATGGCTTCACTTTTTGGGGGATATTTATATTTTGTATGATAAGGCTCTGGTCGAGACCCCTACAGAGAGAACCTGAGCATCCTGATCCCATGGAAGGTGTCCCTGTCCATGGAAGAGGATGGGACTGGATGTCCCTTCCAGCCCAAACCGTTCTGGGATTCTGTGATTAAAAAATCCAGTTATTTGTTAGTTCATAGTAGTAACTACTTAATTTTTTTACTAACTCCTTCTTTTGTGCCTTGAGCAACATTTGTTTAGGAAAAATAGGAGAAAAGTTAAATTGGCATTGTGGAGACCTCAAATTCCTTGTTTATTGTCTCAGCTCCCATCAGTTTCTCAGTTATCTCTATATTAAATTAAAGAGCAGTGAAGGAGAAAAGTTGATTACATTTCCATTGTGAGGCAGCAAACAGCAGTGCTTGTACACCAGGTATGCAGAGGGGCTCAGGGAAACAAATCAAGTTTTCAAAGTGCTGTGTTACAGATGAATGAAAAGAATTCTTCAATTATTCATCAATTTTTAATTCTAAGATGTTTGCACCAACCCAAAATAAATTGGACTTTATTCTCCAGACTTGATGGGTCTAAATCTTGAGTATTAAGTTCATCAACATGTGGAGGATGCAGAGAACATGGTATTATTTCATGTACAAGCTGCAGGCACGGGCTTTCCATAGCAACCAGCAGTGAGGTGAGGGGAGTGCTGGACTGCCTGCACTGTGCTTCCCTCAGCATTCCACAGGCTTGGACGTGCCAGTGATTTCCCTCAGAGCTGGAAAAGGATCTGTTTGTCAATGGGATTGCTTTGGTTCCCGTTTCCAATTGCTGGGTGCAGGTTGCTTGTGTGATGTTCCTCGAGAGCAGCTGCACATTTCCTGTCAAAACCCAGGCTTTTTGTAAAATACAAGTCTTTTCATGGCTGTAAGAGGTATTATTAGTGCTTGTCACTGTCTGTATGGAAGTACCAGATCCTCAGGATTTATAGGATTGAGATATTGACTAAACTGATGTCTCTCATTTTTTCCTCTTGCAAATTAAAACTCCATTTCTTTTTTTTTTTTTTCTCCCTGTAACCGGAGACACAAAAAAATAGATGATATCCCTTCTTCCATCTTATCTGCTCAAAGCTACAGCCACCATTGCCAAACCTTTGAAAAATGCTACTTATATCTCTGTATCACATGTGTAAAGTAAATATGTTAGTGTGTTAGCCTTAGATATATATCTCACATATATCAGTATACTGGACCTATAACAATAGATCACGTAATGAAAAGGAATGTGATAGTTTGTTAGCCTTACAGCTAATTTTTAAATTAACTTCTCTGAAAGACCTGCCTGTTTTAGTGGTATTTCTTTGAGCTTTCATGTTTTTCACGTGGTCCCCGGTGTTGTTAGGCATTTCATTTTGGAAGTTGTGTTCCTCTGGCCAGCTTGTTGTCATACAAATGCCCAGGACAAGGCCATATGTTCCTGCAAAGGTAGCCTTGGAAGGTGGAATAGTTGCTTCTTCTTTTTTCTTGTGCCATCTGTTCTGTTTTAACTTCCATTTTCTCCAGATTCCCTGTCTAGCAAATATTTGGATAATAGATGGGAATTCTAATCAGTAAGGAAGCACGATGATTGTTTCCAACAGCTTTATGATGGCTTTACTCAGGGATTCAGATTTTTTTAGACATTCCTCCCTTACTCTTTGTCATTATAACAGTTAAAATTTACAATTAGGATCCTCCAGTTGAGAAATATAAACAGATAAACATAGCTTTTATTTAAACAATGGATATCCTGAGGTGCTCCCATGAACACAGGAGGAGGAGGAATTTTCGGTGCTGCAGGACTCTCAAATAAATGAGCAAACACCTTGGATTTCTCCTAGTGGCAGGAGCCAAATTCCCTGGTGCCCTTTCCACTTGGAGTTCCTCACTCCTGTACACGTGCTGCTCCTTCCTGGTCCAGCACAAGCATTCCTGCAGCCCTGGAGATTAGGGAAGCGATCTGGGTTAAGACTAATCCAGCAGAAATACACAAATCGGCTCCCTTGGCTGATCCATGAGGGAGAGAGGGAGCAGCCTTGGAGCAGAGGGATGAATGGAGCCCTCTGACACAGCCAGGGGCTACACCTCAGGGATTCCTTCCTCAAACTGCAGGGAAAGGAAGGAGTCAGGAAAAAATCTGGTGTCCCCACAGTTTTCCAGCTTTCCGCTGAGGGGAAAACAGAGCCCTGGTTTAGGCCAGGCCTTCTGGATTGAGTCTGCGTTGGGGAAACCTGAAAATCCTGCGAGCCCCGTGGTTACTCCAGACATAATCCTGCACATATTATGCATTTTTTCACCCACTATTTATGCTGGTTATAAGAATAAAGTGAAATACAAGGCTCTGGTTAGGCCCGGGTCATGATTTGCCATCGTGTCTTCAAGTCACAGAATTCTGTTTGGTTTAGGGGAAAAATCTACAAGGCACTTTAGGAAAAAAAAAAAGTCTACAAGTCTATAACCTACTTTCAGTGGTATCTAAGTTATTTCGGGGGGTTTATATTAATTTATATAAATGTCTATGTGTGTGAGTGTATATAAAAAGAGATGTGTGTGTATAAATAAGCAAAACTGGGCGTCCTTTTTGCTATTTTAGTTCTCTCAAGTTTTGTGGTGGATCCTCTCAAGAAGATCTCATTTAAAAGTCCTTTTCTCCATTCTCCAGCTGTGTGGGCTCTGTTTTTACAGCCTTAAATTCTGTACTAGTGTAGAGCAGTGGAGGATACGACCGGACCAGGATCTACCTTGGACTGTAGGGGATTCTCCTGGTTCTGTGTGTATGGGCAGTGAAGACAGAGCTCCTTCCAGAGGGAAGTGAGGAATAATTTGTCTTTCTGCAGATCTCCTTTTAGTACAACCTGTATTTCATTGCAGGAAGAAGAGGCTTTATCGCAACAAAACGGGCAAAATCCACAAAGACTTGAAGAAACAGCACTTCCCTAATTCTTCCCAAAAGTCCAGAGAGCCACCAAATCCTGGTGGATTACACCCACCAGTCTTCCTGCTTTGAGGTAGGTGAATTCTCTCTTTGCTTCTCTTTGTGGCAGCCCAGAGAATTTGAGAATTTCCCATCCCTGGAAATGTCCCAAGGCCAGGTTGGACAGGGCTTGGAGCAACCTGGGATAGTGGGAGGTGTCCCTGCCCATGGGTTGGGATGGGATGGATGGATTGAAGGTCCCTTCCCACCCAAACCAGTCTGGGATTCTGTGATTTCTCTGAAATGAAAGACGATGCAGTTAGTAAATATAATTTTATGTGACCTTTCCACCTAACAAAATTAAAATAACCATTATTGTAAAGAAAATCAGACAAAATTAGACTGGATGCTCCTAAACAGTCTCTAAGCCTCTGCTAATACTTTCCAGCATGGAGCCCATGACTCTAATTTGGAATTAATTTATTTGGAGGAGTGGTTTTCAGTTATGCCACAGGGTAAATGGGAAAAATAACCTGAGAAACAGCCAATAATCAAGTTGTTTGATTAGAGGAAATGCATTTAAAACCCACCTAAAGTCAAAAGAGAACTGGCCGACTGCCACCCTCTTTCTTTACTCATTTGTGACAGCACACAATTAAAAAGTTCACTTTGTTTCTCTCACTGGAATAACAGATTTTGGTATTGTACATGTTTCCCTCTGAAAAGTACCTTTAATTTTAGATCCACCAAATACTGGAGTTGTAAGAATATTGTTTGTGTCTGGAGAGATTAGATGGGGACAGGATTTTTTTAATCTGTTAGCACAGCCTTGTTATGTAAATAGGAAGCTCACAAAGGAACGAGACAGCAAAAGGCTCAGAAAAAACAGATGTTTCTTCCCCAGAAAAGAAATAAAGCCACCATTGGATTCCTGCAACTTTTTTGGGAAGTTTATTGTTAGGGATGTGGATGCAATCACAAAAAAACCCCAGCACACTGCAGTCACTGTGCAAGTCCATTTCCACGTGCTCAGTATGGACAATTTTATCATTCATTTATTGTTGCTGTTACATTCTGATAAGTTAAAAATCAGATTATTTATTTGAATTCATTATTATGACGCTTTTCTGTAGATTTCTCGAGGCCTTTAGAGGAAGCTCCTTCCCCTGATGCTCCTCCAGTCCTTAGCACTGGCCATGTGACCCACTTTTTTTTAAGCCCTGCTATGACTTCGGTTTTATTCTTGGGCTCTTTCATCCATCTATTGGAATTGTTTCCAGTAAATTAGTTTTACAGAGGTTGCTGTGATTAGCACTCTGTGCTCCAGGGGAATGCTTCATAAAAATGTCTCTTATCAATACCTTTCAATGCGTTTGAACATGAATAAATAATTTCGTATGAAGAATGTTATACCCGTAGTGAAATTACAATCTGAAATATATTTTTATGCAAGTTCTTTAATGGTATGTTGTACCTTCTTTCTATTTGTTGTGTGACTGTAAAGATAAGCTACATTATGAAGCCATGGATTCTTATTTATCTATAATGATATGAATAACCTGCATAAAATGGTCATGTTTTGAAATACGTCCATTCAATAATATCTATATATTATACAATAATGTCTACGGACTGAATGTGCCTTGTTAGTGCTCAGTATTTAGAACAGGTAAACCCTGCTGGAGCCTAAACATGGAAGTTTTCCCAGTGCTTAAGAAAATCTAAATATATATTCCTAATTTTATAGAGGTGTCATTTTTAAAGTTATATTGGTTGGGGAAGAACTTTACAGAGTTAATCATTTTTATTTTAAGTAATTTGCATGTTAAAAACCCTGTTCCTGAAAGGCTCTGTAAATGCAGTTTGAGACAACCAAGGGTCATTAATACCCATTTTTACAAAATGCTGAGCCCTAATTTTGCCCTTAAATTGGGAAGGTGCTGATTAATTGAAAACTCAGTTAAATTGGGGATATTAATGAAATCAGTGAAAGCCAAACAGCAGGGTTTGCTTCTAAACTTCACTAAGATACTTTAATAATCGTGGTAAATGTTGTGTTTGGTATTTACAGCAGTGCATTTTGTGATTTCTGTGTTTATATCCTGTTTGTTTGGCTTATCTGAAATTTTTCACTCACATTTTGTATCAGTGGCTTTTCTGTGAGGGGACAAGGTTTTAACAACAACCAAGGCCTTTAATGTGATAATAAATGGCTTGAAAAGAGATTCCAATGAGGTGATTGGAAGATCAGAACAAATTCTTGACATTTTCCAAAGGTTTCAAAAATCATTGATGTTGCTTTTGATTTAAATGAAGATTTATTTTGGAAAAAATGTGAAATCCCCACTAATTCTGAATTTGGTGCCCCACTGTGCCCGTGCTGAGTCCTCAGGCTCTCAGATCCGAGGATTTAAAGGCCCCATTAACTCTTTGGGATGTGCCTTTAACCTAATGAGCTCCAATCCATTTCACCTCTACAAGAATCCAATTAATTGACTCCAAGTCTTGGGAAGTCCTGGCTGCTCTCAGTGTCAGAGACATTCCAACAGGGCAATCAGTGCTGGAGTGACTGAGCCACCGGAGTGCTGCGGGAATGAAGGAAATGGCTCAGGGACAGGCAGGTCTTATGGAATGACAAGCCAAGGTCAGGTTGGATGGGGCTTGGAGCAACCTGGATTAGTGGAAGGTGTCCCTGCCCATGGCAGGGGGTGGGATGGGATGGGTTTGAAGGTCCCTTCCAGCCCAGCCCAGCCTGGGATGCCATGATCCGATGAACCCAGGTTCTGTTTCAACGGGGGGTTCACCACTGCCCTGTACCTGAGCAAAGCCTCATTAATAGCTCATTAATGGTTCTGGGGGAACCTTCTAATAACCAAGGCCTTTTGCAGCATCACAACTCTTAAAACCCAGCCTTTTGTCTTTAGTTGGAGGTTTTTAATGTGGAGCAGTGCAACTCCAGAGGCATCTTCAGTTCCAGTCAGAGCCGTCCGACCCTTCCTTAAAAGCAAATATTACTTTGTTTGTGCTACAGAGTAATTGCATAGGGGCTTACAAGTGAAATTAAAACCTTTGGCTCACTGTTTTAATTGCAACACAATCATTATCTCAACAGATGTAACGTGGGGTGCAGGAGTTCCTCAGATGAGGGGTGGAGGAAGGCAAGGAGCCAGCCCCAATGGACATAGCCCATCGTCGAGAGCACAACAGGAGACTGTCTAAAGCAAAGCTCAAAGTGCAGCAAGAATTCTAAGAAGCTTAAAAGATCCCCAAGATAACTTGAAGCAAGACCATGAGAAGCAATGTAGGTGAGTAATCCGAAGTAAATCAATGCATTTACTGAGCTGGGAAACCTTTGATTGTTTGGGGGTTTTTTGGTAGTTTTACGCTGTGGAGTTTCGAGACAAAATATTTGAGGCAAGATTAAAAAAACAAACGGAAGAAGAAGCGTCTTCAACATTTGGTGGTGCTGAAATAGAAAAGTAAACAGTTCAGCCATTGATGCCTTTGTGGGAGAGAGACAGTGCACCCATACTTGGACTTTCCTGGTAAGAGAACACAGAAAAAAGCTTTCTTGACCTCGATTTAACAGATCGTATCCAACCAGCATCTGAAGCACAGCGTTTTCATGGGGAGAAAACCACCATTTTGTGCTGCTGTGATTCACATGGAGCATTAGTCATAATTGGGAGTAATATATTGTGACATCATCAAACAATAGAGCTCCAGTTATCCCTATGGGAAAATATGCAGCACCGTTCCTGCCCCGGATTATGTTGTAGTAGCGAAGTGGAGCTGCCTGAGATCAAGCCAGAACTCTCCAGTACAATATAAAATGAAAAACTCTCATTTGTATAGATTTTCATGATGAAAATATAAGGTTATACCATGTCAACAACCAGCAGATGGGGAAAAAGAACGTCCTAGGAAGCTCAAAGAACACGCTTGGAAACGGAGCTATAAATACCAGGCTAATTCCATAGCTTTAAGATTTCTCCAAAGCTTTTTTAAATCCCTCCAGAAAAGGCTGAAGAGATCCCTAATCTGAAGTGGCCCAGTTGAGGGAATGTGTGTGTTTTTATTTTTAAATAAAATTTCATTGATCTGCCATAGGCTGTTTGGGCATCCAAATGAGTCCCTGTAGTGTCTGTATCAAAATAAGGATTTTAATCCCATTGGGACATTTTCATTCTTATCAGGACTTTCTTCTTCAGAGGAAATCCCGAATTCTGGGTGATCACCTCTGAACTGATGTGTGCAGGATTCCCACAGAATGCTTGGTGTTCCAAACTCATTTGGAATCCTCTTTTTAGGGAGCCGGCCCTTTGATTAGACACAGCTGACACGAGAGCTACCAAAATTTCCTTGGTGGAATTCTATGGAAATCTCTTTTTCCCTGGGAGGGTGGTGAGGCCCTGGCACAGAGAAATTGTGGATTCCCCATCCCTGGAAGTGTCCAAGGCCAGGTTGGAGCAACCTGGGATAGTGGGAGGTGTCCCTGTCCATGGCAGGGAGTGAAACGAGATGGTCCTTTCCAACCCAAACCATTCTGGGATTCTCCTTCCAGAGGAATCTCCTCACTGCTTAAAAATGTCTCTGAATTTCCTGGTGTGTGTTCACTCGCTGGGATCCAAGGCAGGAGGTGTTTTGCAATACAGGACCTGCCCNCTCACTGCTTTGTCTCTGAATTTCCTGGTGTGTGTTCACTCGCTGGGATCCAAGGCAGGAGGTGTTTTGCAATACAGGACCTGCCCTTAAAATTAAAATAAATCATATCGTAAAAAAATAATATTTAAAAATAATATTAAAATATTTAGTATTTATTTCTTAATTTAAAACAATATTTTAAAGTAAATTTATATCTATATTTATTAAATTTTAATACATAACTTCTATTTAAATTGGTATTAGCCAGAGGGATGCAAAGCAGAGCAACCAGCCCGTGCCAGATTTAGAAATCAGGACTCCTAAAGAACAGCTGAAAGGGTTGGGTTTGTTTATTGTAGGAAAAAAGGGAACACTGTAGGATGGGCAGAAAAAAGAGATAAGAGGGTTTTATCAAAGCAAGGGTGGGGGTTGCTCTGTAGATTTAAAAAAAAAAATTAAAAGCAAGCTCAGTTTGCACAAAGTGTAATTTAGGATAGATGGAAAGAGAAAACAGGCCAAGTTTTTTATGTTTTACCTCATATCTGACTGCAAATATGGATGGAAAACTGGGATATTTTACCTGTAACTGTCAGGAAACTTTTAAAAACACAGAAAGAAGGAGCTTTCAGAGATAATTTCAGCAATTTTGACCTTCCCCACTGGCCATGGACTGAGCATTTTGCTCTCCTGAGATCCCTGTTCACATCCTCGGTTTCCCTAATTCTCTCAAGTTAATTTTGGGATTAACTTTGTCTCATTTCCCTGCAAACTTTTTCTGTTCCTGACAATATACCTCAGCTGAAGGTGTGCAGTAAAAATGAACCAGAGGACCTTTTTTTCCTGAAAGAAACTGGTTTGAGAAGCTCTTACTGAAAATGGAGTGAAATTCAGGTTCAGCAGCCTTCGGAATTTGGCCACTGATTCCCTTGGATCCAGGTGTCCGGGGAGATGGGGAAGAGTAACATGAGAAATAAATACCTGCAGAACAAATGTGAAAACGTTACATATGTTGTGATGAAGAGGTGTCTGAGTGGTTCTTCGCCCACATTTTTCCCCGAAGTCACTTTTTGGAGCAGAACATCCTCGATATCTGCGTTAGGCAATTCCAGAGCCGCTTTTTGGGGCACATTCAGGCAACAAAGAACTGCTTCAGTTGTAAGTTAAGACCTGGCACAACATATTGTCCTTCAGCTGGGATGAAGCAGTGCATTTTCCAGGCTCTTATCTTTCTTGGAGCTTTGTTCTTAAACTCTTGGATGTGCTGCATCCTTAAAGGGCCACATGGTTTTAATTTCTGGGTGCCTGTGGGCCTTACTCTCATTTTTCTTTTCCCTGCTTTGATGAGCTGGTGGAATTCTCTTGTACTTGTCAAGCTTGAATGTGATTCACCCTTTTGTTTTAGTTCCTTCTGAGGAGAATCAAACCTTTCCTGTGTGGTTTAGGGGATGTTCAGCCTGTTTTCAGCCTGTTTCTCATGCAGTAAAATCAGGTTTTTCAGAGCAAATCCAAGGATTCCTGGCAGGACAGGGCTGAGCATCACTACCAGGAACCACCTTGCTGTGCATTAAACAGAAATATGTGGTGTTTGGGTGGCAAAATCCCTCCAGGGAATGTTTCACCACCCCTGCTCTGAAACAGGGAATCAAATGTTTTATCCTAAAATCAACTGTTTCATTTTCTAGGAGCCACACTCCCCTCCTCACACTTTACTGGACAAGGAAATTTACCCTTATTAAGGTGCTGATGTGAACACATCTGATCATTATGTAAGAATTCAGCCCCACAACACACAGACACCAACATTTAGGCACTTTGCTCATTTTAGTGGGCTAAAAATAGCTTGGCTTGCCTAAAAGTGAATCTCTGAGTGAAAGGGATGGGGCAGCCAGGCACTCCTGAAGCACAAAATCCCGTTTGAAAGTAGTGCTGTGTGTACACAGGCAGGAATTTTTATCATCTGTGTCGCCAGAATACAGATTAAACTGTAGTAAGGCTGGTTTTTTAAAAAGAAATGATACATTAGAAGTTTTTTTAAATATTAGATTATTTTTTCCATGCTGTGATGTTTTATAGAAATGAAAGGTGTACAAAATACGAAGTGGAAAGAGTTATTTCAGAGTTTCAAAGGAGAAATCATAATCTAAGAAACTTAAGTGTTTATAAATAGAAAGAAATAATTAAGAGTCATTTAATATTGAAATCTCAATGTCATAAGTGGAGTGTGTTGCTCACCTTCTGTTTTAACTGATTATTTTTCAGCTTGGAATGAACAAGATGAACAGACCCACCTTCAATCCAATGCTTAATGAGGAAAAAGGTCAGGCTTTTTTCATTTCTATTTTAATCCTGTGCCCTCCCGTTAATTAATACATTTTAAAAACCCTTTATATGGGCCTTACTCCTTTTAAATAACAAAGCAAAGGTGATGTTTTAATGGCAGGGTGAGCAGGAATATTTTTAAATCCAGTGGTGTGTTCAGGAAGGAGCTGGCTCAGAGCAGAAAAAGGAGCTGGGGAAGGAAAGGTCATGTATACAAATCTTCATCGAGATTGATTTAAAAATGATTAAACTTGTAGCTAATAAATCTCTGCTGTATCCAGAAGGAAATATTCGGCATTTAAAAGGATTAAAAACACTTTTTTTTTTTTTTTAAACATCCTTGAACTTTCGCATCCATTTTTAGAAAACAGGGAATTGTGTCCTAAATAAAACCGTGGGGCCAAATCCTCCAAATACTTCCACGTTCAATTAGTAAGTAATTATCTACTAATGTAGAGATTCATTTATCACATTATAGAGATTTGTAGCATCCCAGGGTCCAGAGGCAGCCCAGGCTCTCCACTATTATTCCATTTATGCCAGCCAAGGCAGTAGGGTTTGCACTGAGGTGCCTGAAGAGCTGATTTTTATTGTTCCCATATATTTTTAATCCCTTAAGTGTATTTTCATCAGGGAAATTGCTGAGCAGAGCTATGTCATTCAGTAAACAGGTTAAAAAACAGCACTTGGAGAAGAAATTCCTTGTGTCTAAAAATAGTGCAGTCACATGACTTACACTACTTTGGCACAAAAGCATAATTTAGGGGTTTAATTTGCAATCTTGCCACACTTCTGACATTCTCTTGCACAGAAACTCCCTCTGAATTATTCAGATTTTTGAAATGTTGCTCCATCCTGAAGTTCAGGTGTCTGATACAAAGGTTTGTTTTGTTTAGTGACACCTCTGCATTTGAGATACGGGAGCTGGGTTTCATTTTTACCATTTATTGCTTCAGTTTTGATCTCACCGTGAATGGAAATCAGGGGCTATTCCCGTAATTGTTATTCCAGCGCTCGGAGCCTTTCACCAGATTTCCAGGAATCCTGATTTTTT
Organism: Atrichornis clamosus; assembly: GCA_013400975.1. Classification (NCBI taxonomy): domain Eukaryota; kingdom Metazoa; phylum Chordata; class Aves; order Passeriformes; family Menuridae; genus Atrichornis; species Atrichornis clamosus. The sequence continues at coordinate 72,280 of WBMZ01000271.1, forward strand.
CCTGTTTTGTAATTGCTTGTCTGAAATCTAATTGAATTTTCATGTTCAGGTTGTGAACTAGTTCCATTTAAATCTTCTTTTCTTTTTAAATGAAATCTTTCTTTTCCCAAATTTCCATTTCCCTGGTAACCCCTAAGTCAATAATGTGCAGCAGAACTGAACACTTACAAGCAGTTGCTACTTCCTCATTAGATGCTTTAGGAATCTGTATCCAAGATTCCTGAAATTCATATAATCTTCACCATAAAAACATTGTAGAACTATTCTTAATAATACCAGGTTTTTGGAAGCCTGAAACATGAGAGTTGAAAGGGAAGTTCCTCATTTTTTAATCCAAATTCTCCTAAAGTAAAGTGGATGTAATAACATTTCTCCACTTCTCATTAACATATTGCTCAGTAATATTCTATTTAACAATATTCTATTTAATAATATTCTATTTAATAATATTCCCTAAGAAAGGTTGGGATAATGGTGATGTCATTCTCAGTGGATTTCTGGTGCAGACCAAATAGGAGCCTTAATTTTAAAAAAATCTGAGATTAAAAAATCTGATTTAAAAAAATCTTTGTGTTGACACAAAGCAGGTCTGTCTCACATGCACAGTTTTGACCTATTTCCCTTGTAAAGAAAAAAATTAATGTGGTGGAAGGCCTGAAAGAGCATCCTAAGTCCTGTGTGTCCTTCCATGGGCTCCATCGGGTGGATTTAATAAATCCATAGAGAATTGCCAGGGCTGAGGGTTAAAAAGAAAATCCTTTTGTTTCCTGCCTTTATTTTCCCTTTTTTTTTTGTGCAAAGCCTTTCAGAGATGCTCTCCATCTTGAGAGGATGGACTTTATCCATTCTTTCCTTGGAAGTGACAGCCTCAGTTGCTCCCGACTCCGGGAATTACACGGAAAGATGTGTTCAAAGTCGTCCTGGGAGAAAGTTTTCAGGGATTGGTATTATCCATGTACTAAAGAAAGGCTGCTGGAAAAGTCCTGCTCCTTCCCAGCTCAGCCCAGTTGTCCATTGCCTTGGATAACTGTAATGGCACAGTTAAATCTCCTAAATTCAGGATACTCTGATTTTTCCCTGAATATTGGTGGGAAGAACATCAGGTGTGTATCTGATTAATGACAACATGCTGATCCAAAATGCTCCAAGAGAAGGGATTTCTATGACTTGCTCCTAATGGTCAGCTGGATTCCATGGACAGAAATCAGTCCTTCTCCATGAAAATCTTTTCCGTGTTGTTTTTTAGCGTAGATTCCTAAGAAGTGGCTGTTTTGGTCTTGGAGGCTTGGGAAGCCAGATGTCAGAGGGTTCTGTCCATCCACGTGCTGGGAAACCAGGCTGGGAGCTGGGGCACATCCAGTGGGCTCCTGGGTGTGGAGAGCAGGGAAAGTGGCCTGGAGTTTTGATGGATTTTTGCTGCTGATGAGCAAATTCATCCAAAATAGAGAATCCCAAAATCCAGGTTGGAAAAGGCCTCCAGGATCCTCGAGTCCAAGCTGTGCCCAATCCCCACCTTGTCACCAGCCCAGAGCACTGAGTGCCACATCCAGGCCTTCCTTGGATACTTCCAGGGAATTATTTTACAGAGTGAATGAACTGGGGGTCTTCCAATCCTAAAAAATTCCACAGCATCAAAAGTGGTATAAAATCGGAGAACATAAGCCTCGTTGTGGATCTAAAACTCCTTTATACAGTTGGAAATAACTCAGTGTCAGAGGTGGTTGGACTGGGAAAATGTAAACTTCTCATTTTAATGAAGTCATTCAGTGCTGAGCAATTTTCTGGTTGTGCCAAAATATTCTTAATAATGTGTATGTACAAGTAAGATAAAGATGCGTTTTCAACCCAAAAGCTGGACTGTTCTCGTGAGTATATCATGTGTGTATCCTGTGTAAATCATGAGTATATCATGAGTAGAGCTGTGCCATGGTGCTGGACACCAGCACAGTGGGAGAAGCCTGAAGGATTCAAGGTTTCCTTTCTGCTTCAGGCACTTTTGTTTGTTGAATCACTGGCCTAAAAATAGGCCTTCATAAAAGTATTCACTACTGATCTAATTAGGCAGGAGAATGCTGCTTTTCAAACTGGGAAAGCTTTCCCAAAAAGTGATGCAACATTTGTATCTAATTAGATGATACAGGAGAATCCTGGCTAATTGCTTTGATAGACTTAAACTGATTAATAATGTGCAAGTGGTGACTAAATAAAAACTCCTTTTCACTGAGTGGCTTGAAAGTAACGCTTTTTAAAAAGCTAAAATTTCTTATTAGTTCTGAAACTCCCAAGACTGTGATTTGAGAGCATTTCTGATTTTGGAGGTTTTTCAGCACTAGAAAGGAAAGCCTCAAAAATTAGATTGTAATTTTTGTGTCTCTAAGCAGTGTTCGCTGTATGTTCTAAGTGTTTGCAAAGCTTTATATCCAAAATGTGGTCATTCCGGAGGTAGGAACTGGGATCTGTTCCCCAGGGAGGCAGGCAGGGATTGTGGAGCCCCTTTGTGATCCATGGAATTGTTGGGCACTTAAACAGTCACGTAAGAAAAAAGTAATGGAGCGTCGAAAGTAAATGGAGGACGAGGGAGAACAGATTTAAAACTAGAAAAGAAGAGATTTAGATTATATTTTATTAGGAAGAAATTCTTTGCTCAGAAGGTTGTGGAAGGTGTCCCTGCCTGTGAACCAGGGAACTGGATGAGCTTTAATGTCCCTTCCAACCGAAACCATTCCATGATTCCATGATTTGCAATTTCAATCTGTCAAAGTTTGTCTTAACTGGCTCTATGTCCACTTACTAATAAAATAAATATTATTCATATAGTATGTAACAGATTGGAATCCAGACAATTAGTATATAATTTAAATTTCTTTTTACAATGTATCAAGTTTTCTATTTTCCCCCTTGACTAAAAAGTGGTTAAAGTAAATATTAACAGCTGAGAGTGCACAGAGGCTGCTCAAATACAACAGTTCAAAAAGGGAGAGAGTCACATTAAAAATTGAAAACATACTTCCAGCATATGAAAATTAGGGAGAAATTTTCCACAGGGGGAAGGGGTCGAGGGGGCTAAGAGGGGGGAAGGAATTCCATGGAGTTTTGCACAGCTCTCCAGTGAAATATTTTGAAGGATATTGTAATGAAACTGGACTGCAAAACAAATGTAGCAGGCATGTGCTGGCACAGAGAAAAAAGCAGTAATTGATTTAGATGTGGAAAGTTGTGTTGCTCGTGGTGAGATAACACCAGTTGTCTGGAGTTGTTATGGGATTACAGAAAAGAGGGATTTATTACATGGCTTGATGGAAATCAGGCCTCTGGATACATTCCAGTGTCCAGAATACTTTGGGTTTGGTCCAAAATCCAACTCCTTTCCATCCCAATCCAAAGTACTTCAGATGGTATTTGCAGGGGGAAGGGGCAAATGGTACATCCAGAGGTGGGGGATTTCTGCAGTCCTGGAATCCCAGGATCCCTGAGGCTGGAAAAGCCCTCCCAGCCCATGGAGTCCCAGCTGGGCCCCATCCCCCCCTTGTCCCCAGCCCAGAGCTCTGAGTGCCACGTCCAGGAATTCCTGGGACACCTCCAGGGATGGGGACTCCAAACCTCCCTGGGCAGCCCCTTCCACTGCCTGACCACCCTTTCCATGGAGAAATTCCTGCTGATGTCCAACCTGAGCCTCCCCTGGCACAGCCTGAGGCCGTTTCCTGTTGTTCTTTGGAGTTGTAAATCTCTGGAGCAGCAGAGGTTTGAGTTGTGTGGTGTTAAGAGTTAAATCAAATAACACCCAGAACTTCCTACGTGTGATTTAGGGATGGATTTCCATTGGGAACATGGATGGGCACCTCTGACCTGTGCCATTCCTGCCTATAGCAATGTGCAGTGGTTACTGCATGGAATGGGGGCTTTATTTCTTGGAAATCCACATGGAAATGTGCTAGCGTTTAGGGAAAAAAGTCTTAATTCCATGAGCATTTCCTATAAAACATGGCTAGTGTGAGACTCCCAGGGAGCCCTAGCCCTGTTTTCTGGATCTGGGGGTGCCCTCCCAGCCCAGCTGGCACTTCAGCCCAGAAAATTGCACAGAAAAGGCCAAACTGGGATACTGGGAATAGCTCTGGTCACTCTTCTTGGTTAGGGGGAATGTGGGGGTTGAGTATTTTTGTACCTGGAGAAAAACAGAATATGGAACCATGGAATTCCAGAATGGTTTGGGTTGGAAGGGAGCTAAAGCTCATCCCATTCCATCTCCTGCCCAAGGACACTTCCCACTATCCCAGGTTGCTCCAAGCCCCGTCCAACCTGGCCTTGGACACTTCCAGGGATCCAGGGGCAGCCACAGCTTCTCTGGGCACCCTGTGCCAGGGCCTCCCCACCCTCCCAGCCAGGAATTCCTTCCCAATATCCCATCCAACCCTGCCCTCTTTCATAAAAATACTTAAATACTTTCCGCAGAAGAAAGAGTAACGTGAATTTTTTAGCTTTTTAAAGTGCTGTTTCTCTGTAGGCGCAGTGCAGGCAGAGGTTTATCTGGTTAGAAGGTGATAATCCTGTGGTGGAGGTGGGATGGGACGTCGGCTGAGGCAGGCCCTGCAGAGCCAGTCGAAATATAAAATTACTTTGAGGTATCTCTTGCAAAAACAAGCAATTGGGTGGATATTACTTGTTCATAATGGACCCAGTGCACTCGCCCTCAGCAGCAACATGAGCCACAGCAGGGCTGGGCTGAGGGATGAGCAACTCCCCTGCTCTGTGTGCTCCCAGCATTTGAAATGTTTTCTGATCTTATCATATTACGGAAGGTTATTGCTCAATTAATCCAGAATAACAGGGAAATTATTACTGTTTTAGCCTTCCGTGGGACCTACAGTAAAAATGCCAGTGCAGCTTTCAGCAATAAGGTAAATTCTGGCCTGCTTTTGATGAAACATCATCTGCTCCCTCCTTAATCAGGATCAAACCACTCGAACACCCAAATTTCTGAACTGAAAAACCTGAGCGAGCCCTGAACTGTTGCCAAGAGCTCTCCAAATCCTATTTCTGTGTTGCAGACTGAGAGATTAAAGGGTGGATTGTTTTCCTAGGAGAGAGGACAAGGTGGGACATCCACTGTGACCTTCCCAGGACAGGAGCTCATCAGGCTCCTTGTCCCTTCCCCACTTTTGGCTGACCAAGGATTGCATCCTCTTGGAGTGCTTGGGAAAGTGGAAACAGATCCCTGCCAGGCTATTCCAGAGGGCTTCACCCTGCAGAAAACCTGGAATCACAGAGTCTTTAAGATTGGGAAAGGCCTCCAAGCTCATGAATTCCAACCTTTAGCCAATTCCCTGTTCTTTAGATTCCAGCCCTTCAGTGGAGGGGGTCTGTCCAACCAGCTCCTTCTATCCACAGCTTTCTTGGAAATACCCTGGTGAGAGGTTTTTTTTTTTCTTTTTGAAGCATTTTGAACTTTACATTTCTAAGCAGCACATCTAAAGAGAACGTTCTGCATGAGGGTACTTAAGGGAACATTTTCCAGGACTATATTTATGCCTCTGTAGTCTTCCTTTAGTGGTCTTGAAGGAAGGAGCTGTTATTACTGTTAAATATAGATGTAATGTGGTGTTTTTGCAGAAATGTCTTTCTGTTCCATTTCTAGCTTAGAAAAAAAGAACCCTTTTCTTATTAAAATCAGTCAGGTCTATAACATTTACTATGTTTTAAAATGCTGGCATAACATTAGTGTTGGGAATAAGGCAGAATTGACACCTGATTCCAAATAAAACCTCTTAATGTTGTTACTACCACAGTCATCAGTGCCACCTTCTATTGGAATTTAGGATTATTGGGGTTTTTCCCAGTGTTTTTACTGTTTGAATCACGTATCCCATGTTTGTCTCACCTTAATAAAATGCCTTGTCTCAAGGGTTAAGTCTCACCTGGTCAACTTGAGAAACAATTTTGGGGGGAATAACCCAAATCACGTCACTCTGAACTTCTGTCGTGAAGGTTTTACTCATGGCAAAAATCATCTGGGGGGAATTATTCCTGAGGCTATTCAGATTGTTCATAGGTATTCAGAGATCAGACACTGATGCTGGCTTTTCCCTTTTTATTACACAGTCTTTGGTAAGATGATTATTTTAATTCAATCTAAATGCAGTAGTTTTGCATTTTTATGGATACGACCAAGCCTAGAAGCAGCTTCCTTCACATTCCATTCATTCAGTTTTATAAACAATTTTTAAAGGGCATTAATTTAGTCATCTGCTGATAGTTCTGAGCAGAAGCATATGTGAAAATACGCAGTGAAAAGATCCATCCCTTAATTCACCCAAACTGTACATCAACTATTTAATAGCAGTTGCACTCTCGTAGCTTTTAAGATGCAGCTCAATTGCATCCACGTATAAATAGAAAATGCTGGCAGGATTATATTTGCTCTAAGCCTTATTTTGATGGTTCCATTGACATTTAAAATTTTGATTTTAAGCTCTTGAAATGGCTGCAGCTGTAAACATCTTCCTGAGTTACTGAACTGGGTTGAAAGACTGGAGGAGATGGCTCACGTGTTTCCCACATCTGTATTTTTCAGGCTGGTTTATTGGAGCCAAGGAGTCATGAAAGAAACTCAAGAAGACAACTTGGATAATGAACGGAAGATAAAAAGCAAACAAAAAGAATGTGGCATATAAAGGGTATAATACCTGGAGGTATTGGATCTGACTCATATTTATAAAAATGAGACGAGCTTTCACAAAATACAAGTTATCTTAGACAGTCATCAAGCTTGGAGCCATGCTGTTGAACTAGAAAGTCTCCTTTTCCCCATTCTCCTTTCTGACAGGTAACAAAGGATTGGTGAATTATGATTTTGCCAAGTTGGAAGCACTAATTTTTATCTATATAGTTCATCCTTATGAATATATAAGGAGTTAAAACATTGCATATTTAATGTGGATTATAATGGGAAAGTGACTCATTAACCAAAATGGCCACTTTTAAGGACTTGGTTTCAAACTGAGCTGGAGCCTCCCAATGCACTTTGTAGGATCTGGGGAAAGCTGTGCTGCAGGGCCTGCTTTGGGAGGCCAGGATGACATGTAGTAAAAGGATATCACCTTACTGTTGATATCTTTGAAGACTCATAACCAGAAACAGGAAAATGAATGGTGGGAAGGAGTGTGACGGAGGGGACACGGATGGAGGGCCACCAGCAGTGCAAGTTCCCGTTGGTTGGCAGCGGAGGGTGGACCAAAGTGGAGTTCTCTACATCAGGTAAGGTCACCTCAGGGGCTGGGCTGGGTGGTGCTTTGGAGTTTGGCCACCGTGGGCAGTCAGTTGGTCACTCAGCTCGTTCCTTCTGCTCAAAAACTTGGGGAAGTGGTTCTTCTGCGAGAGCGAGATCGGCTTGGAAGCTGGAGGAGGGCAGATTTAGATGGGATGTTGGGAAAGAATTCTTGGCTGTGAGGGTGGGGAGGCCCTGGCACAGGGTGCCCAGAGAAGCTGTGGCTGCCCTTGGATCCCTGGAAGTGTCCAAGGCCAGGTTGGACGGGGCTTGGAGCCACCTGGGATAGTGGAAGGTGTCCCCGCCTGTGGCAGGGACTGGAACTGGAAGAGCTTTAGGTCCCTTCCAACCCAAACCATTCCAGGATTATGATTCTGTGTTTCTTTTGAAAGGAAATTTATGTGGCTGCTCAATAGCTCCAAAACCCACTTTTTCATGCCCACAAAGGTTCTGTGTTCAGTATCACTGATGTTCTCCAACAAGATTTACTTCCATGGATCCCTCACATTTCTCATGTAGGAAAAACCCCAGGAACATAAACCTAAATCCAAAGTTTTAGGTACTTTGTTTGTTTATTTTCTTAGCGTATTGGATTTTTATTTCTTTTGCTTCGCCCCGGAATGGTCACAAAGAAATGTGTTGAAATTGCTGTGAAATAAATGTGTTGAGACAAAGAGACATAAATTAAATGTTATTGGAAAAAAGATCAAAGTTAGCCTTATAAAATGTGGCTACATTGGGTTTCCATCACACAAGTCTATGTGATTATCAGTCTGTTATTTGCTTAACCTTATTCCACTGCTCTGTGATTAAAATAATCACTTCTTCACAACATTTTATGTATCACCAATACAAAAATCTTTAATGAGTCAAAGCACACTCCAGTTTTACACTAAACTACCATAAAAGATCAGCTGCATTCCAGGATTTCTTGTTTGTGTTCTCCATTAGCAGAATCAAACCAAATCCATGTCAGTGATACCCATGTCAAAGAGAAATCACCTTCCCCTTGCATTTCTCATTACAGCTGTAATTTACTGGGGCTCTGCCTTACTTAAGAATCAGTGAGAAAGGAAAAGTTGTGGGGTTTTATTCCCGATAATCTCTATATCCAGCCATCAGGACATAGAATGCTTTGATATTTTTCTATACCTGCTTTTGAACTTCATTTTCCACAGCTCTAACAAGTTTTGCACGTTTTCTACAGCTTTGGGGAAGCTCACATTATTCCCCGCCCTCTTCCCAAGTTTTGCCCATGTATTTTTCCACTCTTTAATTCAGTAGTGAATTTTCTGGTCGCCTTCTCTGTTCTGATGTTCTGATTAAGCAAAATACGGTTTTACATTCCTGTTTGGAGCAAGGCACAGAGCAGGACACGTTGGTTGGAAAGGGTGGAAGTCAAATAATCCAATCTCCTGCTTGACATGGAGCATCCACAGGGCTCCACAGGGGCAGCTGAATCCGCAAGGATTGAGTTTCCACGAGCTGCTCACTGCCCTGACAGCATCTATGGAGACAAGGAAAGGTCAAACAATATTGACTCCAAAGCTATCCCAGGGAAAATTAGTGGATATATTAAGATCTGACATGATTTAACTGGAATAGATGATCCCAGCTGGATAAAGACTCTGTGTTTGTGCCTCCTTGTAAAGCACGGACGCTCTTCTGTCAGCTGTCAGCAGTTGCTTTGGATTAAATCAAGATTAAATCCATTAATTAACCAGTTTTCATTACCTGGTAGAAGCACTGAGTTGACTCTCAGAGCTTTTCTTAGTGCTGCTGCCTTAAAGTAGGGCCTAAATCATCCCTGGAAGCGTCCAAGGCCAGGTTGGACAGGGCTTGGAGCAACCTGGGATAGTGGGAAATGTCCCTGTCATGTCAGGGGGTGGGACTGGCTGAGCCCTTCCAACCCAAAGCAGTGTGGAATTCCGTGAATCTGTGGGAGTTTCTTACAAAGGAAGTTGTGAATTATCCTTTGTGTTATGGAAGTGTCAATAAATCTGTGCACAGAAGAGACTTTGCTGTTAAGACTTTGCCCAGAATCAAGGCAGAAACAGGAAAAAATGGGCCTTTTTTCAATTTGGTTGTTTCTTGTGGACAGATAACCCTGCCTGTATGTGCAGTAGGGATGCTGGATCCCACATCCCACAGATTCAGTGGATTGACCTTCCTTCCCACCCCCTGGTTGTCAGCACAGACCTTTTTATTCCAGGCTCCAGGATCTCCTGCCCAGGCAAACAGCACACCAAGGTTATTTAAAATGCTTTTTTCCTAAAAATATCTCAGGAAAAGTAGCCTTTTTTAGCCCATACAAATAAAATCACATCCTCACTCCAGAGCATATTCCCGGGAATGCCTTTTAAAAGGAGTTTTTGAGCATCACAAAAAGTGTCTGTAGGGGTTTTGGGTGTAGATGGGATGGTCCAGAGCAAATGCTAATCTGGATTTTTCCCATGGGAAGCTGTTACACCTTCAAGTGTGGAGTCTGCCTGGGCTGAACACAGTCAGGACAGGTTGGGAAGATCCAAAGGGATCAGCCAGGATTGTGGTTTAATTAAAATAAATAAAAATAAAAGAGTGATTTCCCCCTGCTCCCCAAGGATTTCAGGCAGGGAAGGTTTGACTTCCTGACCTGCCACCAGACCTGTACCATTATTTTTAGATTCCTCTTTCATCTTCCTCACCCTCCAAACCGTCACTGTTACACATATTCAACCTGAGCACTTCTCCCAAAAATAACTCTTTCAGGGCATGTCTGGCAAATAAATTACTTATTTAAACTGTCAGCATAACTTTAAATGTCACTTGCGGATGTTGCTTGAGATGTCACTTGGTTCTCGTGCAGAATGAGGTGTTTATGTGTTGGATTTGAAGCACCAAAGTTCGTCAGAGTTTGGAATTTGGAGTCATGAGTGTTGTCGTGATCCAAACTATTCCACTTGAGTTGGTTTTGTTTGAATCAGGGCTATTTACAGCTTCCATTAATAACCAGTGTTTTATTCCAGATAAACAGTTCAGCTGGCCCAGTAATAAAGAGCAATCTGGAAGTTACAGGCTGGTGACACTTTTCATCTTATGAATTAGTGATTTTGCCATAACAGAGTTTCCAGTGCCCTATTTTTGGATCTGGAGATAATGATTTTGTGGTGGGAGTTGGAGAAACCCGAGTGCAGTTTGTCAGGAGCTCACTGGACTGGCTCCTTGGTGTGATATTTCTCACTTGCAGGGAGAGGGTCAAAATTTTAACTGAGTGAAACCAAACTTTATGCTACAAAGAGACCTGGCTGTGCAACGGTTTTGTTTTCTTTAAAATGCGGTTGGGGGTTTTTCTGTGAGTGTTATCTCAATTCATGACTAAAAGCAAGAAGTACCATGACAAAAACCCATGAAATCTTCTCTGTGTGATTTTATACCCACTCTCCTTGAGAGCAGCTACAAGTCATGACCTATCAAATAGCCTGTATTCATCATTTCTGTTCCTTTACAGTCCCAGTGGGTCTTTATTATCCTGCTTGGAGCAGGTGAAGACTTACTTGCTGACTGATGGAACATGCAAGTGTGGCCTAGAATGTCCTCTTGTTCTTCCCAAGGTAAAGAAAAGCATCATTTGGGGGCTCTGTGCTGGGATATTGATGAGCTACCCGTGGCAGCTGCTGTGCTGTGCCATGACTTCATCTCTGGAGAATCGTACAGTCTGTAAATAAGTGGTGCCCACCCAAAGTTGGACCATGAAATGCGAAATTCATCTCCCCTCTGCCTTTATCCCCACTTGGAAAGGATCTGACTCCGTTGTTGTAAATATATTCACTTTTTCTTCATTGTTTCCAAACGTCCTGTCAAGGGAACTCTTGGGCAATGTAGGAGCAGTCAGGTAGCTCGAAGGAACAGAGGAAAATTCCTCAGTATTCCATATAAAATTCCTAATTTAGGTGTATTTGGTGACTTCGCTGCCTGTAATCATTATTTTAAACACTGGAATTTTCACTCCCAGGTCTTTAATTTTGATCCTGGAGCTGCTGTGAAGCAGAGAACTGCTGAAGATGTTAAAGCGGACGAAGATGTCACCAAACTATGCATTCACAAAAGGAAAATTATTGCTGTGGCTACACTTCATAAAAGCATGGAAGCACCACATCCTTCACTGGTTCTAACTAGTCCTGGTGGTGGAACAAGTGAGTAAAATGAAATCATGCAGAATCGTTCAATAATTGGATTTTATATATAATTATATATATATAATTACAATGCAATACCACCCCAAAAATCTGATGTAACTATGAGTGCCAAAATAAGCAGATTGAAGGAATAAATAGAAGGAATCATCAGAGATGGAGGTAGATAGAAAAGCAGGTCATCCCAGACTGAGAGCCTGATTTTCTTGGAAAAGATATCAGATTGTTCTAGACAAAGAAAATACATTAGCTCTCATCTTATGGAAGTGTAGTAATATGTCTGATATTCTGTCACATGGGAAATTAGAGGAGCAGAATAAAGTGATTATGAAGGGATTAGGATGTGGCTAAGGACTTGGCTAAATGGGAAATTGTATTGGGAAGGAGAATATCCAGCAAGAGGAGATCTCCACTGTAATTTCTCAAGGATTATTTTTGGCCACCAACCTGGATTAGCATTTTAATTATCCCCATCAACAAAAAGAATGAGGAAATTTCGTTGATGGCTGAAGTTGACAGGTGCTCTCAAAACAAGAGAAAATCAAAAGACGTTGTAAAACTGGGGGACTCCCTGAGACCTGGCCTGGAAGCACAGGTAAAACAACAAATCCTGTTCCTTGGGGGGATATTCACCCGGAGACTCCTGAAAAAAGCTGTTAGCTGTGAATTATTGGGAAAGGAGACCTGGCGAGAGGGTGATCAAAGATGCTGGGATGGTGCTGGGAACATGGGTTTGGGATAGAGCACAGGCTTTTCTCCTGGTGATCCCCAAAACCTGTTTTATGGAAGTGGTCTGGAAGTGTCTAACATGTAAGCAGCTACAATTGCTGTCAGTAAAGGTGGCAGGAGAAGGAGCACCGGAAAACAAAGCTGCTTCAACTGAAGGACAAGGTTAGCCCTGAAACAGCTCCAAACCCAGAAATTCGTCTAAAATCAGGTGCTTTGTAAGGATCACAAGGAAAGGTGCTGTGCTAGAATTACAGATCCCACTGGGCAGGCCAAAGGGTGCTGAGTTCATGGTTCTGTGGTGTTGCAGCTCCTGGGAACAGGCCCCCGATAGCCTGAGAGCTCTTCTGCACCCCTTGTTGCTGTGATAGCACCTGGCTCATTGCTCTTTTCACCTGACTTCAAAGTGAAAAAACTATGAGAAAATAAAGAAATACTAAATTTTAGATCTGTAGACAGTGCTAAGATACCATCCTGTTCACAGTACTGATGTGCTCCTGCATTTTCACATTGAAATTTAAGATTTAAAACCTTGGTTAAAAATGTTTTTCAGTGTAATTTTGCTTTTAGCTAACAGTGCCATTTCCCAAGTTCCTGTGCATTTTCCTGCTTAATTTTTTTAATGAGTAGTACTCAAATTACATTCCTGTTTTCGAAAAATTAGCAAAATGAATGAGGTAAAACCAGGGAAATATTAAAAGATACGAGTCACATTTATGTGCTCTTACCTTCTCTGTTGGTCAGAATTTTGTGCATAAGCAAAGAAGAAAATTCCCCAATAAATGACCTTTGTAAGTAAAATATCTTTTAATTTTTGCACATTTATATGTGATTTATTATTTGCTTAGTTCCAGCATTCAAGGTGAGGCCTCTCACAGTTTTTCTAATTTGCAGCTCAACCTTTAGTTTTGTTCCCTAAATGAGACTTTGTTGTGTTTTGGGACAGGTGAAAGGTTTGTTTCTGTCGGGATGTAGCTTTGGGAGCAAACAGGATGAAGGCAGGATTGTCAGTGCCATCAGACCAGGCTGAAGGAAAGATGAGCAGAGGAATTTCAAGGCACCTCTGAGTTCATTTGAACATGAAATTTGTAGCTCACAATTCCAGTAGAATTTTGCAAATTCAGGGTCTGCATGCCAAGCACTCCGAGCTGAATTGCAAATTCCCAGAGCAGTGAAACTGGCAGGAAGTCCCCCAGACTTGAAGCTGCTTGTGATGCAATTCTGAAAGTAAAACATTGAAAAAAATCTTTTTAAATAAAAATGGAAAGTGATCTTGTGCTTGTAGGAAGGTGTATTCTCCAAAGTGGGATTTACAGGGAATTTTTCCAGTGTAGAGAAGTTCTTATGTCGAAACGTGCAAATATCCCCAAGGCTTTTATCCTGAAAACAAACACAGAAAGCATTCGGAATCCCTCATCAGGGACAGCATTTGGGACAGGACCTTTTCTCTGGGAAGTGAGTCTCAGTCCTGGATGGGCTTTGTTCCTCCTGTCCTCAATAGATGGTGCCAGAGGCTCCTTTTCCCTGCGACAGCGATCCCGCTCCTCCTGCCAGAGGGGGGATGCTGGAGATGCAGCAGTAGGACACTGGAGGTGGTGGTTAGAAAAGTCAGAAGGGAGGGAAAAGGCTTTAAATTGTCCATATTTTTATGGGATATGGAACTGAAGCCTATCCAAATGTGCAGTTGGTAACACACACCATTCCAGCAGTGATGGAGGGTTTATTTCTGTTGGAGCCAAAGTTTAGCCAAAGGCTTGCTGAGCTTTTGGGAATATTTTCCCACCCAGTAGTTTTGCACTGAAACTACTGATACTGGATTTCCAAAAGTAACTGCTGTGTGTTTCTAATACCAGGTGCAACGCCAGTAGTCCCTACTCGAGCAGCAACTCCAAGATCCATGAGGAATAAATCACATGAAGGAATTACAAATTCTGTGATGCCAGAATGTAAGACTCCTTTCAAGTTGATGATGGGGGCATCTAATGCCATGGGTAGGCTTTATGTGCAAGAAATGGCTGGAAGCCAGCCGGCAGAACTCCATCCTGCCTATCCCAGGCAGAGGTTGGGGAGCAGTGAGCTGGGACAGAAGTCTCCGTACCGCGGCAGTCACGGGGGGATGCCCAGCCCAGCCTCGTCGGGATCGCAGATCTACGGAGACGGCTCCATCTCTCCCAGGACTGACCCGCTCGGAAGCCCTGACGTTTTCACAAGGAACAATCCCAGTTTTCATGGAGCACCCAACTCCAGTCCTATCCACATGAGCAGGACGCCTCTGTCCCCGCCGTCAGTCATGCTCCATGGCTCTCCCATACAGTCATCCTGTGCAATGGCTGGAAGGACTAATATACCTCTTTCCCCCACCCTGACCACAAAGAGCCCAGTAATGAAAAAGCCCATGTGTAACTTTTCAGCTGGTATGGAAATACCACGAGCAATGTTTCACCATAAACCGCCCCAAGGCCCACCCCCACCTCCTCCACCGCCTTCTTGTGCTCTTCAGAAAAAGCCATTAACATCCGAAAAGGATCCACTTGGCATACTGGACCCCATTCCCAGCAAACCAGTGAACCAGAACCCCGTGATCATGAACCCAACCACTTTCCACTCGAGTGTCCACTCTCAGGTACCCGTGATGAATGTAAGCATGCCCCCCGCCGTGGTCCCTCTGCCGAGCAACCTCCCCCTGCCCACCGTCAAACCCGCCCACATGAACCACGGAACTCACGTCCAAAGGGTTCAGCACTCGGCTTCAACCTCCCTCTCCCCCTCGCCAGTGACGTCCCCGGTGCATATGATGGGATCTGGGATGGGAAGGATCGAGGCTTCTCCCCAAAGATCGCGTTCTTCTTCCACGTCGTCGGATCACGGAAACTTCCTGCTGCCGCCGCTAGGGCCGCAGTCGGCCTGCAGCGGTATCAAAGTTCCTCCCAGGTCCCCGAGGTCAACCATAGGGTCACCCAGGCCATCCATGCCATCCAGCCCTTCCACCAAGCACGATGGACTGAATCAATACAAGGACATCCCTAACCCATTAATTGCTGGAATGAGTAATGTATTAAATCCTCCCAACAATGCAGTTTTTCCCACTGCATCGGCTGGAAGCGGTTCCTTGAAGAGTCAGCCTGGTTTGCTGGGAATGCCTTTAAATCAGATCTTGAACCAGCACAACGCTGCCTCTTTTCCAGCAAGCAGTTTACTCTCAGCAGCAGCCAAAGCACAGCTAGCAAATCAAAATAAACTTGCTGGTAACAACAACAGCAGCAGTAGCAATTCTGGACCTGTTGCCAGCGGCGGCAGCACCGAAGGACACAGCACTTTAAATCCCATGTTCCCTCCTGCTGCCAACGTGCTCCTCCCCACCACGGAGGGGCAGAGCGGCCGAGCAGCACTGAGAGATAAACTGATGTCTCAGCAAAAAGATCCTCTGAGGAAAAGGAAGCAGCCGACCACCACGGTGCTGAGCTTGCTGAGGCAGTCTCAGCTGGACAGCTCCGGGGTTTCCAAAGCTGGCTCTGATTTGATAAGAAAGCCAAGTCAAAGCTCCTTTCCCATCAGCTCCATGTCGCAGCTCCTGCAGTCCATGAGTTGTCAGAGCTCCCACGGGAGCAGCAATAGTTCCACGGGCTGTGGGAGCTCCAGCACTGCTCTGCCTTGCTCTGGGAACCAGCTGCACTTCGCAGAGCCCGCGCTGAGCTCGGGCAGCCTCCCGAACGCGCTGGCCCCGGGCCTGCCCCTGCGAGGGGAGGGGCTGCACTGCCAGAACTCCAACACTAACTTCGGCCACGGCACCAGCCCGGCCACCAGCAACCACCTGGCAGGGCTGATCAACCAGATGCAGGCCAGCGGGAGCTGTGGGATGCTCAGTCAGGCAGGAATGGCTTTAGGAAACTCCCTACATCCGAACCCACCTCAGGCGAGAATCCAGGCACCCTCCACTCCAGTGATCCCAAACAGCATTGGTAGCAGCTGTAATCAGACCAGTCCTGAAGCAGGTATGTGGCCTCCTGAGGGGATTCCCCCTTGGAAATCCATGTTGGATGTTTTCAGTTTGGCCCCTTGGAAATCCGTCTTGGATGTTTCTAGTTTGACCCCCTGGAAATCCATGGTGAAGGTTTTTAGTTTGGCCCCGTGGAAATCCATGTGGGTCATCTTCAGTTTGACCCCTTGGAAATCCCCAGTAGATGTTTTTAGTTTGATCCCTTGGAAATCCATGATGAAGGTTATTTGGTTGGCGCGCTGGGAATACACAATGGGTATATTTCGTTGGACCCCCTGGCAACACACAATGGATATTTTTAGTCTGACCCCCTGGAAATCCCTGATGAAGGTTTTTTGTTTGACCCCCTGGACATCCACAATGGATGTTTTTAGTCTGTCCCCCTGGTAATCCGTGATGAAGGTTTTTAGTTTGGCCCCTTGGAAATCCATGTTGGATGTTTTTAGTCTGACCCCCTGGTAATCCGTGATGAAGGTTTTTAGTTTGGCCCCCTGGAGATCCATGATGAAGGTTTTTAGTTTGGCCCCTTGGAAATCCATGTTGGACATCTTCAGTTTGACCCCTTGGAAATCCACAGTAGATGTTTTTAGTTTGATCCCTTGGAAATCCATGATGAAGGTTTTCAGTTTCACCCCCTGGAAATCCACGTTGGATGTTTTTAGTTTCACCCCTTGGAAATGCATGTTGGATGTTTTTTTAAACAAGTTCCTTTTACAGATCTGCTTTTTAAACTGGAGTTTACCCTGGTAAAAATTGCACCTATTTCATGCTGAAAGCCAGATACTCAAAAATAAAACAAAACAAAACAAAAAACCAGTGGTAAATTAAAATTAATAATTTTACTAAGGTGGTAATTAAATGGTTGAATAAACACTTGGAGGAGTGTGGAGAGATTTCCTGGTCTGTTCCTCAGTGAAGATTTGGAGAGGAAACAGGTTTGGTGCTTTTACTGTCTCCAAGGTGTTTAAAGATAGAAAGGANTGGTAAATTAAAATTAATAATTTTACTAAGGTGGTAATTAAATGGTTGAATAAACACTTGGAGGAGTGTGGAGAGATTTCCTGGTCTGTTCCTCAGTGAAGATTTGGAGAGGAAACAGGTTTGGTGCTTTTACTGTCTCCAAGGTGTTTAAAGATAGAAAGGAAACAGCTCAGAAATGTGAATTTCATTTGACTCTTGCTGCTTGAACAAAGTATTGGAAGGTGGTGCTTGTGTAAATCTTGGAAGTAGAGTGAAAACCCAGGTCACACCAAAGTGTTCAAATGGTCTCTCACTAACCCAGGCAAGAACCTGCTCTGCATTCCTGAGCTTCCTCCTTTAAAATACAGAATGGAATTAGAGAGAAGCTGAATTGTAGAAATACAGTGTTCCAGCATTACACTGGTCATGGGTTCTGATGACTTTTAAGGGTTTCTCCCTGTTCCTGGGGTAAAAAAGTTTATTTTTTCCTTGCCTGAATGGTGTTTTCTGTCACAAAAAGCAGCTCGTAATCCTTGGGCAGCTCTTTTGCCTCCTCGTGCTGACACAGGGGGTATTTCCTGGTGCAGTTTGTGAGACTTTGTCCTGTCTCCTGCACGGAACAAAGTCTGGATTTGCCTGAGGAGTTTGCTTCCCTGTCCCACTGAGCACAGGACACAATCCCTGGAGCAGGATTCCCACCTTGCCTGAGGTTTCTGCCACTCCTGGAGCCTCCCAGTGGGTTGTTGGTGTTCCTGTGCTCGTATTTCCGGTCATCTCCAAGCTGGATTTCTCCCCAAAAAGACAAATACAGCAGAACAAACACGTCAAAGCCCCTGAGGAAAAGTGTCAGCACCAACAGCCAGTTTGGTTCTCATCCATGTAGGAATAGGTGTATAATTCCACCTGGGAACTTCTGCTCTGCTGTGGTACTCCCAACCCCCTGGAGATGGCTGGGAGGATTAGAGCAATACCATTAGAAAGCCTCAATGACACTTTTTTCCCTTACCTAAGTGATAAAAGGTCGTTCCACGTAGGCAAAGACTGGAAAATTGTGGATATGTTCCATTCCTGAAGGAGTTGTTCCTTTAGTTTGGTGCCTGCAGAACACACAACCTGCATTTAATTATTTTCTTGGATAGCCATGACAAAGCCTAGAGAACGTTTCCTTCTTTAAGGTGAAGTTTCAGATTGTGTTGTCTCCGTGTTATTCCCTAAAACCTTCACTCAGCCTCTTGCCTGAGCCCTCACAGCAGCACAGGGCTCAGGTTTACACCTAATCCAGAGGCTGTGGAAATCCAGAGAGGGGCGTTCTGTTGGATTTTCAGGAGAATTTGAACATTCTTTCCATGAAACTCGTGTGAAATGTTGAGTATTTTGTGTTAATAATAACTTCTAAAAATGAAAGGGAGTTGCCGGCCTGCCCTCAGCTCTGTAACAGAACTGGTAAGAGGAATATTGGGAATTATTCTGTGTAGGTTTTGGGGATGCAGCTGATGACAGCCCCTGTAAACTTGAGTTTCCAAGAGCAGTTCAGCTGAGGGAAATGTCTAAAAGAACCTCTGGTGCTCGTATTTCAGTTTGTGGCTTTTTCTTCCCTTTGTTTTTAAGTATTTTAATTGCTAAATCAGTTTTCTGTGTCTGTGCCAGCAATCCAGAACAGCTCCTACTCAGAAATAGCTCCTGAGAGAAAAAATACTGTGAATCCCCACAATTAGCTGGTTATTGCCTAAGCTTTTAATTATATTTTAACCACATGGACCAAGTTTTGTTATTCTAGCTCTTGTTTTCTTCTTCCACAGATAACATCTGTAGTTTCCAGGTAATTTCCAGTGTGAGTGTGCTGGAATTTGTTCTTTTTGGAGGTTGGAACTGTGTCACTGGGTGATGTGGTTTATTGTAGGGTTTGGTTTATTTACTTTTTTTCTTGGTGTTGCCAGGAGTCCAGAAGTTCACAGGGTAGAAAAGTTATGGGTGAGTGTTGAACATTCAACAGCCAAATCCTGCTCAGAAGGCAACATCCATAAATAATGGGATGGATGAAAGTGAATTAAAAAAACAAAAACAAAACCAAAATAACCCAAAACAACAACAACAAGACCAAAACCAACCAAAAACAAAAAAACCCACCAAACCAAAACACAAAAAAACCCCAAACCAAACAAACAAATATTAAAAAAAAAGAAGCTGAGCGAATTCTTGAAGATATAAAAATGGGAATCTGCAGTGGAAGTGGGGATGTTCCTGGCTGTGTGCACAATTGAGGAAATCAGGATTGGGATGTGCTGTTCTGTATCATGGTCAGGGCTTGTGGAAGGTACAGAAATCCCAGAAATTCCGAAAGAGAGTGGCAGAATTCCTGAGGGTGGCTGTGGATCAGAGCTGGGAGCGGAGCCCTGGAGCAGGGTCTGTCCTCTGGAGATCCTGCAGTCAGGCACATCCCACCCTGAGCTGCCCAGCAGGGCAGGTGCCAGGCAGGCAGGCTGCATGTGAGGTATTCCAGCACTCGGGAATTCCCTGGAATCCGCTCTTTTAAAGAAGTCCTTGAGGAATTTCATCCCTCTCCAAGTGTTCCTGCTTGGGCACTGTCAGGAAACTGAATTATTTTTACCTTGTGGACAACATCAGTGGCTGCAGCTGGTGCATTCAGCATCAAAAACGAGTGGTTTCCATTTTGTGGGAATGCCAAATGTTGGAATGCTGTAGCAGAGGACACGTTGAGTACAGCACCAGAGCCTTAAGGACATTTCCCAAGGCAGGAGTGCACAGGAATGTTGGGAATGGTGGTGGTGGCCTCGTCTGACCTCGGTGCTGACACCCAGAACCCTGGCACAGCCCTGGGAGACGCTGGAATGTGACCTCACTGAAAGGATTTCATCCCAAAATAACCCACAGGACTCACCGGAGATCTTTTTTTTCCTGCCAAACTCTTAAAATTTGAATTTGCCAGCAGCTCACAGACTTCGAGTTAACCAGACTCTTACCTGGGTGGGGTTTTAACTGCCACGCAACTTCCTGGGAGTTTGTATTGATAAAACTTAGAGGATTTGCAAAAAATCATAACAAATTAACGTAGAAAGATGACATTATTATGGAGATAAATTGAATTAATTACACGGGATTCCCCACACGTGGTTAGCTCTCACCATCTGAAAATGGAACCAGTGGGCAGCTCCAAACCTTGCTAGAGGGAGGAGTGGGGGTTATTGAAGGAAATGATGCTTTCCATTGCATTTTGAGCTTCCCAAATTTGCAGGCAAGTGTTTTCCTTCACTGGCAGTGCATCTGCCACAGCTGTGAGCGGGGAGTGCTGCGGGAGGGACCAGAGCAAGTGAGAGAATTCTGAATTACTGCTCCTGCGGTCGGCTGCTGCTGTCCTGACAGTTTTGTACTAAAACACTGCTCTGCTTTCTGGTGGCAGCTGAGCACATCACAACAGTTTTCTCCAAGTCATTTCCAACCCAGCAGTGGTGGTAAAATGCAGAAATCAGAGAAGATGGGCAGGGAAAAGAGCCAAGACTGAAATTCAGTCAGGTATTAAATTGAAACAAAGCCTAATTTTTTAGACTTCTGTTGTCCTAGAAAGGTTTTCAGGCTTTTTGCCCTTCCCCCAAAATTTGGGGGGCCAACATTCCAGCTGCTTTGTTGTAAGTGGAAACAAAAAGTCTGTGATCACGGAGCGTGGTGCCATGGGCAGCACAGGAATTATGGACAGGCAGGTGAATATTTCACAGCAGAGCACATTCCACGGGGCTGGAGTGCTGCATATGAGGGAGGTTCAGGGTTTTAACTGGTTCTGCTGGGCTGGGGAGGATGTTTTATTGATTGGTCCTTTTTTTGTGATTTCTGTGCTGTCTCAGGGCAGGGCAGGATCTGGATAAGGAGAACGACTGGCAGCAGTTTGTGCTTTAGTGCTGAGTGATGATGGTTTCTTGGGAATGGGAAGCACTGCAATAAAGGGGATGGCAGAGAAGGATCTTAAATGTTCTCCATTCCAGAAGGAAAAGGGAGGATATAATTGTCAAAATGCACAGCTCGTGGTTCCCAGTGTGTAGGAAAGGGATGGAATAGGGAGTTACAGCAAGAACAAGCCTCGGATCTTTAAGGACTGTGAGGTCGTATTTTCCATCAGGGATTACGCTGGAAAAGGGAAGGCTCTGAAAATCACTACTTGAGCAGTATCACCACCAATGCAAACTGTGAGTTTCTAGGTTGGTACTAATTCCAGATTCATCCTGGTGCTGCAGCAGCTTCGGGCGCGGATGGGTGACCCTGGCACGGCAGAGGTGGCACGGCCCGTTGGAGCTGTGGCAGCAATTAAAATGTCTAAATGATCTTTGGTGCTCTCACACCTTCCTGATCTCAGGGCCAGGCGTGCAGGGAGGCTCCCTCCACTCATGCTGGGTGGTTTTTTTTGAGAGGATCCTGCAGGTTCCTTCTGCCAGAGCTACGGAGTTCCACCAGGAGAGGGTGGAAGTGCTGGAGGGTGGAGTAAGAAGCTCCTTGCATGTCTAAGGAGGGAAATGGGAATTTCCAGCAAGGGTTTCCAAAACTTGAAAGGTTCTAAATTAGAAAAGCAGTTAAGAAAATATCCAATGTAAAGCAAAACTGGCTGTGATTTTATCGGATATGCAGAGAGAATTTGCAAGGGCCTGGAGTGACAGGACACAGGGAATGGCTTCCCACGGCCAGAGGGCAGGGATAGATGGGATATTGGGAAGGAATTCCTGGCTGGGAGGGAGGGGAGGCCCTGGCACAGGGTGCCCAGAGAAGCTGTGGCTGCCCCTGGGTCCCTGGAAGTGTCCAAGGCCAGGTTGGACGGGGCTTGGAGCGCCCTGGGATAGTGGGAGGTGTCCATGGCAAGGGGTGGGATGGGATGAGCTTTAGGTCCCTTCCAACCCAACCCATTCCGGGATTCTGTGAACTGCAGGAATTGAGAAAGTGGCATCTATGACTTTTATTCGTGCCAAATTCTAAAAATGTGTCAAGTGTTAATGGTTACTGAGCAAGTCCTGGACTTCTACTTTTCCAAGTGTTTCATACACCTGTTCTGGTGACTATTTTTGTTCCACAAATTCCACCAGTGCATTTTTGTGACTTTTGAACGACTGGGATGCATTTTGGAGAGTTTCCTACAAGGAAATGAGTTGAAAAATAGCATTTGCAATATTCTTTTTTAATTTTTATGCTTTAAGTGCCATCCTTTAGGAAAACACATCTGTAGTTAGGAAGGACAGTGCTCAGATATTAATGATAAATATCTTCCACTCTGATTTCTTTAAGTGAACAGGGAAAGTGAATCTTCTGGAACTCAAACTGATTCCATAATCCCCATTTATTTTATTGTCTTTGCTTAAGAATACCTGTCAAGCAATGCTTTAAAAAAAGATAAAATCCACCCAGGAAGATGAACATGCTTTCTAAAGAAAATAGAATAAAAAATGCTCATAAATAAAACCAGTAATAATTTTTTTAAATATATATCCTATTCAAGTTCCATTTATTTGCTCCCAAAACATTTCTTTGACCCTCCAAGAGAACCACAGATCTCTTTTTTTCTGCGTTCTGGATATTTCTTCATTCCCGTGTGTCACAAACAATTCATTTTTCTCAATACCTGGCAGGAGACCCTTGGGCAGCGTCTGTGGCTGCAGGAGCTGCGAGTCTGGGCTGCTCCTGGGCTTTTGTGGATTTTAGTCTGACTCCTTCTGCTCTTTTTCATTCTTGTTTTACCCTTGAAGAGCTTCTGATTAATCAGGACTCTTGTTTACAGAGCTCACACGTGCTTGGGGTTCCAGGGTTCAAAATACGGGGTTTTAGGGAATTTGGAATCGAAGTTGTGATTTCCTTTTGGCCTTCGCCTCCTGTTTGGATTTCTCATCCAAAACCTCCCAGCTCTCATCTTGGAGCCTGGGTGTGGTCACAGCAAACCCTTTGGTGTTGGAGTTTTGGGGTTTTGGGGTTTTGTGTGCCACCCACTGTGGTTCCCGCCAGCATCCTGCCCTCCTGGAAAATTCCAGTAACGTCCACGACACGTGGGTCTGGATATCGGTTTGAGGAAAGGTCAGAGCCGAAGGACAGCCAGGGTCAGCTCTCTCATGCCTTGGTGTTCCTGCCTGGGGGAAAAGCCTCTTCCCAGGGCCTTTCCAGCCCCATTCCTGCTGTGCCAGGTTGGGCAGGAGCTGGGGGATTGATACTTCTGCTCATCCCCTCTTCGAGTCCCAAACTTCTCCAGTCTGGATTAAGGATTTTCTTCCTCCTACTCAGTATCCATCAACCTTGACTTTTTCCTTCAGTAGCCATGAATTAACTGCTTAATTAATCTGGAGGAAGGCGTTGAATGCACTTTGGGCCTCCCAGCTCTCCAGAAGCAGTGGGGGTCAGAAAACAGAACCATTTTTCCCAAAAACCTGGCAACAATTTTCCAACTTTGAGATTTGCTGCACGGCAAATCCTCTTCCACGTGGTCATTTACCTGAGCAGAATGGAAAACAGGAGCATCCATAGATTACAAACAGAGATGAGGTCCTCTGGAAAATACCAAAACTTTGGTGGATTTTATATCCATGAGAATAATTCACAGAATAATTTCCTCATGCCTGAACTACAAATCTCTCCATGTGCTCCTTAAAACTTCCAAAAAGTGAGTGGTGCAGCTGATTCTTCCATTGGGAATGGTGTTTCTTAAATCTGCAGGTTGGTCTTTGGGACTTCCCATGGTTTTTAAATCCTTGAAGCATTCATTCTAAATATGATTTTAAAAAATACTTGTTGATTTATTGTTTAATTTCTGCACTAGAACGTGGTAATGGCACCTGGGAGGAAGGGGGTGAGCTTTGTTCTCTTGAGTTCAGGGTGATGCCTCGTGTTTTGTGTTAATTTTTTTACCTTTTCGAGTTGTCAGAGTGTTGCAGTACTTTAAAAATGATATTTTTAGTTACAAATGATGTAAAGGTTTGATTCAGTTCTTATCAGTCGAGTGTGGTTTCAGTCTCTCTCCATGTGAGCTGTATTTGCAGGGCAGTTGAGAATGGAAAATCATTTAATTGCATCAAAACCATATTAGATCCATTTATAATTACACAGTTTTATAAATATGCAGCATATAAATGTAATTCTGGAATATTCTCCAGTGAACTGCAATAACTAAAGTAGGAAGGTGTAGCTAAATTAAAGCAATTTCCTTTGCTTTAATTCTCCTGGGCCTCTCCCATGTGTTTTTTTGGGTGTGACCATTGCCAATTCAAGTAAAAAATAATAATAATAAATGCCTTAAGTAAAAAATAATTATAATTTATACTTCAGCTTTGGTAAAGGGGTATAAAGATACCATTAAATAAACATTATAACTCTTTCTTTGTAACCTCATGGTAAATTTACCCAATTGCTCTTTCTTTTCAAGCCAAGGGATGGATTTGATCAGCCCGCACCCCAAGTTTACATTTTTTTCCTTTACAAATTCATGTGGAGTTGTGAATTCCCACCAATCTGGACCAGTATCATCATGCCATGTGTTTTTTTAGTCCAGGAGTCCAAAATAATGCTTTAAGTAATAATTCAAAATCCAAAAACCCCATTAGCGAACTAGGACTGGGAGTGGATCGTGCACCCTTCCACCCAACATCATTCCTGTGATCCTTCTTCCTCGGAGTTCATTCCAGCCTGGTCACGACTGACTGTTCAGTTGTGGTTGCTTTGGGGTTCATGCTGATGGAAACGCGTCTTGCAGCCCCTCTCAGAGAACTGTAAGGGAAATACCAGTGCACAATTCCATGACCTCCGATGGGACGTGCACGGCACGGAGCGCCCGGAGCAGCTGATGGCAGACCCATCCGTGTTTTAAAAGCCTTCCAGTCTGGATGCTCCGAGCCTTTTTTTCCCGTGTCCCACATGAGTGGTCTGGATGAGCCAGGTTGCTGTGCGCCTCTGTGGCGGCTCCCAACAAGCAGCTCCCTGTTAATATTCCTGGTTTTTTCCCTTGCAGGGGGTTCGGGCCCGTCGTCATCCATAGCCATCGCGGGCAGCAGCCAAGCTGCCATCACCAAGACCACGTCTGTGCTCCAGGACGGTGTCATTGTCACCACTGCAGCTGGGAACCCTCTGCAGCAGGGCCAGCTGCCCGTGGGGGGCGAGTTCCCTTTCGCCGGCCACGAACACTCGCTCCACTTCCCGCAGAACAGCTCTTCAAACAACAATCTGCCACATCCTCTGAATCAAAACCTCCTCAATTCCCTGCCTATCTCTTTGCCAGTGAATCAGCAACATCTCCTAAACCAGAATCTATTAAATATCCTCCAGCCTTCAGCAGGAGAAGGCAAGTCTGAGGTCAACCTCAACCCTTTAGGTTTTCTCAACCCGAATGTAAATGCTGCTTTAGCTTTTCTCTCCGGTGACGTGGACGGGCAGGTGCTGCAGCCCGTGCACTTCCAGCTCCTTGCGGCCCTGCTCCAGAACCAAGCCCAAGCAGCTGCCATGCTTCCCGTGCCATCCTTCAATGTGACCATCTCAGATTTGCTGCAGCAGCAGAACCCCCCTTTGCCCTCGGTCACGCAGCTGACGGCCCCCCCCGAGCCCCTGCCCGACAGCACCAGGGTGGAGACCCTCCTATCCAACCCCATTCCCAGCTTTCCAGGCACTGACACAGCTTCCAACCCCCTGCTCCTGCCCGCTGGCTCTGGGGCCTCGGCGCTCATGGCCTTGAACCCCCAGCTGGTGGGGGGTGTCCTGAACTCCGGCGGCCATCCAGAGGTTTCCATAGCCACCTCCTCCCAGGCAACCACTACCACAACCACTACATCATCAGCAGTGGCAGCCCTGTCTGTCTCAGCCCTGGGTGGTGGGACGGCCGTGGTGTCCATGGCAGAGACCCTGCTGAACATATCTAATAGCGCTGGCAGTGCTCCGGGGCCACCTAAACTCAACAGTAACTCTGTGGTGCCACAGCTCCTTAACCCTCTCCTGGGGACAGGTCTGCTTGGTAAGTGCCGTTTCTTCCCAGATATAAAAGGAAAAAAACATAAAAATTGAAGAGGGGTGGGGAGGGGGAATGTTGGATTCCAGTTTTGAAGATTCCGCGTTATCATCCTCTGTTTTTGTGTGTGTCGCAGCTTGTTCATTGAGAAAACGTAACTGTTCTTGTAAGAAATCTAAAGCACATCCTGCTTTAATTCCTTAACGTTTAATACTGACCTTGGAAATGATTAATTCTGCCACCTAGACCTGCTAAATACACCTGAAATTGTGTGAGCAGTTGGACTGGTTCACTGTTCAAGGAGCAGCAGCACAGGAGCATCCCTGGGCCAGCTGTGGGTGCCTGTGGCCTCACAGGGTTAGTGGGAGGAGCTGTGCAGGACGACCAACAGCCCAAAACAAGGGATTAAAAACCCCTTAAATACAAGTTTTGTTCCTCCTGGGGGATGGGTTTTTGATTCTCTTTACCAGGAACATGTAGTAGAGTTCGTCCTGCTCTGCTTGGTGCACGTGAGCTGCTCCTGGTAGGAGTTAGTGCCAAAGAGCTGCTGAGTGTTTAACTCAGCACCTCACCCTGACCCACCACATGGCCACAGTGAACTCCACCTACTTGACATTTTCCATGCAAAAATACCACTAACCAGGGACTCTGCGGGTGGGAATTTTAAGGAAAATACCAGCTTTTAATTTAAAAAAAGAACGTAGGAAATGGATGTATTTGAAGCTTTATTATTTCACAGTTGGCTTCAACGGTGTACGTATTTTACTAGAACTAGAATGTTCGCATAAAGCGAAGTTTTCTTGTAAAAGAAAACGTTAATACAATTTTTACTCCCAAATGTAAGAAAACAGTTGTTGAGAGCCTTGTCTGACACGCCTGAGCCAAGAAGCCTTTTCTGCTTTGCGGCTGGCTCACGTTTGGTCACAGTTACTGCAAAACTCATTTTGTTGGGGTTTAAATTCTTTTCTCTCTCTCTCTCCTCCTCGTCCCCCTCACCACCCCAGTACTGTTTAAATAAAATTCCAAGACATGGAGTGTCAGAGAGGCTCCTCCTGCCATACTTGGCTGTTCCAGAGGCCAGGAGTCCTGCCAGAAACCTTTAGCCAGATAGAGGTGACCTCAAAAAAACCCAATCCTGGAGAAATAAAGAGCAGGAGAAACACCCCTTGAGCACCAGTCCTCAAATCCTGAAGGGCAACAGTGTGGTTTTACAGAGGAATTCCTTGACAGTCAGGTCCACCTGGAGCCAAGGGAATTCCTGGAGGCTGTGGGAGCAGCACTGACCGTGTTTCCCTGTGTTTGAATTCCAGGTGACATGGCATCTCTAAACACTACTCTGAATAACCATCAGCTGAGTCATCTGCAGTCGCTCTTGAACAACAATCAGATGTTTCCTTCCAATCAGCAGCAGCAGCAGCACCTTCTCCAGGGCTACCAGAACGTGCAGGGCTTTCAAGGCCAGCCCCAAATTCCTGGCCCAGCCAACAACCCAAACCCCATGGCGTGTCTGTTCCAAAACTTCCAGGTAGAAGGCACAATGAAATCAATATTCAAACAAGTGTGCAGCTCTCAGGAGGTAACATTATATCCTCCAGAGTTTGATTTTCTTTGCTGATTAAGGCAATACGGTGTCTATAATTACATATGTGTACTGTACATATTATGCTCTTCCAGTAGCTTGTGGATTTTGCAGATCAGCAACATTTGTTATTGAAATTTTATACCTTTCTCCTTAGGATTTGGGTGTAGTTTCTTTGGAAACAGTCATGCTGCAAGTATTGAAAAAAAATTGCAGTTTTTGTGCTGACAATCACTACACAATTTCAGCAAAACTCTTCTGCATTCCACAGAAATGGTCATAAATTCCCATTTAGCCCATTCTGATCATTCAGTGGTGAGAAATAAATGCTGATAGCAGTAATTAGAAACTTGATAAGTTATTACAGGTGACTGTGTGTACCACTCCTCTTGTATTCCCCCTGAAATTGGATGGGAGAGCTGGGATATGGATTGTATAGCCTGAAGAAAACAGGGATTAGGGTGAATATACAACAACAAACTGGGCAAAAATGATCCTTCCTGCTCTCCACCTAAACATTCATAATGCAGGTTGGATATCAAATTAACACCCTGACATTGCAAAAATAGGTAATAAACACGGAGTCAAAATAGGGATTTGTTGTTCCTCAGGATTGCTGGGGTTGCTGCAGAGCTGTGAGGATGGGAATGCAGATGGTGCCAGGCAGTGCTTTCCCCCTTTAAGGAGGAAAAAGGAAATGTGTCATTTTCTCAGTGGAGGAGTTTCCCTGGAAAATCTCAGTTCTGCCCGTTCCCTCTCCTGTAGGAATTTGGTAGCTTTAGCTCAGTATTTTTTTGCATCACATTCCCAGTTATATGAATAGTCATGGTGAGTACTTAAAGGGGCTTTGGGAGTATTTTCCCCTTGTTTTTTACAGTTTTTGTGTAGTGCTCTTGTTGCCATCACCTTCCCTGCCCTTGGATGTGACAAGGAATTGGAAGAGCTCAGTTGGTTTCATCTGGAGGTGCCAGTTTGGGTGGCACTGCCTGGCTTAGAGCACTGGGATGCGGGTGTGGGATACCCTGGAGTCCATGGAGATCACGTGGGAGAGGCACAGAATGAAGGGGAAAATAGGAATGTTGACCAGCTCCAGAAGGGCAGTGATGGCATTCAGGAATTCACTGAGGAGCACACAAGGAGGACAGAAGCAATGGTGGGGTCTGGGAAGGAAAGAAAGAGAACAGTTGAGAAAAAACTCAGAGGTTTGGAGTTATCTCCTTCTCTGGGAATACACAGATCCCACCTGGATGTGATCCCGTGCAACCTGCTCCAGCAGGAGGTTGGACTAGATCAGCTCAGCTGGAGAAGCCGGGAGAAGAGGAGGCTCCAGGGAAACCTTGTGGCATCTTCCAGTATCTGAAGGGGCTACAGGGAATCTGGAGAGGGACAACTCCTCAGGACCTGGAGTGACAGGACAAGGGGGAGTGGCTTCAGCCTGACAGAGAGTAGAGACAGATGGGATATTGGGAAGGAATTCCTGGCTGGGAGGGAGGTGAGCCCTCGGCACAGGGTGCCCAGAGGAGCTGTGGCTGCCCCTGGATCCCTGGGAGTGTCCACGGCCAGGTTGGACAGGGCTTGGAGCACCCTGGGGTAGTGGGAGGTGTCCCTGCCGATGGCAGGGGGTGGGACTGGATGGGATTTAAGGTCCCTGCCAACCCAAACCACTCTGTGGTTTTGTGTCAGAAATATTGACCCTCTCCATCCAGAGCAGCCAGCTGGTGGAGCTGTTCAGGACTTGAGGGAAAAAGGAGTCTGCTGTGCTTCAGTCAGAAGAGGAAATTCCTGAAAGGCTCTGGAAGAGGTGATAATGTTGTCTCAGCAGTGCATGGGAGGTTCTGTCATGTCATGCAAGGTGTCCACTTTGACCCACGAGACAACGTCTGTCACAGTGGTTTTGTTTTCCTCTAAATTAAGCTTTTAAATATTTTTTCTCTACTTTGTTCAGCATTAAACTTTGCAACTGGTATATAACAAAAAAACGTTGTAATGAATAATCACCCTGGCTTTTTTAATAAAATGAAACAAAGCTTGTCTGTTGGAATCCAGCTCGAGTTAGAGCAGCAATTCCCATCTTTTCCTCTCCTGTCCCCAGGTGAGAATGCAGGAAGACGCCGCTGTCCTAAACAAGAGAATGATCACTCCGATGGGAATGGCGCCGGTTCCCGAGAGCTCCAACACTCTGCTCCCTCCCTTCCAGGAGGCTCCGTGTGATTTGCAGCAGAGAGCTGACCCAGCCCTTGGCCAGCAGGCCAAGGACAACCCCAACGCCGCCGCCCCGGGCGACGCCGCCTCGGTGGACGCCATCTACAAGGCGGTGGTGGACGCTGCCAGCAAGGGGGTGCCGGTGGTGATCACCACTGCCGGGAGCAGCTCCACGCAGATGAGCCCCATCCCAGCCCTGAGTGCCATGAGTGCCTTCACAGCCTCCATCGGGGACCCCCTGAACCTCTCCAGCGCCGTCAGCGCCGTCATCCACGGCCGCAGCGTCGCCGTCCCCGAGCACGACGGGAGGATGAGGAACGCCCGGGGAACGCGGCTCCCGAAGAACTCGGAGCACGGCAAGAACTCCAGCGAGGGGGATGGCTATGAGTATTACAAGTCAGCCAGTTGTAACACGCCCAAAAAACAGTGGGAAGGGGAGCAGAGCCCCGTGGGTGAGATAAACAGGTGGAAATGTGAGGAGTTCCTGGAGCACTCCGCCCATATCCACAGCAGTCCGTGTCACGAGAGGCCCAACAACATCTCCACGCTGCCCCTGCTCCAGGGAGAGCAGCACCAGGTCCTGCTGGCACAGCGAAACTGTCAGAGCGAGAAAATGCTGGAGGAGAATTTCAGGTATAACAATTACAAAAGAACTATGATGAGTTTCAAGGAAAGACTGGAGAACACTGTGGAACGATGTGCACACATCAACGGGAACCGCCCGCAGCAGAACAGGGGCTTCGGGGAGCTGCTCAGCACTTCCAAACAAGAGCTGATCCTGGAAGAGCAATCCCCGAGTTCCTCCAACAGCTTGGAAAGTTCGTTAGTGAAAGACTACATCCATTACAATGGAGATTTCAATGCCAAAAGCATTAATGGGTGTGTGCCTAGCCCCTCGGATGCTAAGAGCATCAGCAGTGAGGATGACCTAAGGAACCCCGACTCCCCCTCTTCCCACGAGCTCATCCACTACAGGCCGAGGACGTTTAACGTTGGCGACTTGGTCTGGGGCCAGATCAAAGGACTGACTTCATGGCCTGGGAAACTTGTCAGAGAAGAAGAAGTTCACAATTCATGTCAACAGAACGCTGAGGAGGGGAAGGTATATGTCTGTCTCTATGCACTTCTCTCTCTCTCTCCCCAAGGGCACACAAATGGTTATCAAAACTTTGTCATCTTGATTTTGCTCTTTGTCTCTTCTCTTAGCAGCACAAATGGCTTTTTCTCATAGCTGTAGCTTGTCAAGCTGAATTTCCCCTTCGTTTCCTAATGAGAAACCTCTGCCAGGGCCATGAGATAGGTTAGATTTGGGCTTTGCTAAATAATCTGGTGTTAACAAAAGATTGGTTTCACTTACGTGGTGTGTTCAGGCCAAAGCATCTGATGTGGAAATGCCTAAAAGTGGTGAAACTGCAAAAAAGGAGAAGTGGCCTAATGAGATTGAGGAATGTGGAATAAGTGAAATCTTGCTGATTGACACATGCACTCCTCAGAGGAAATGCACACACATTTGCAGCTTAAAAGGAGGTTTGGGTCATCATTTAGTGGTGAGGAGAGTGTTGCAGTTTGTTCTTTCATACTAAAATCCTTTTCTTTCGTGTCAACAACACGTGTGCTTGTTGGGAAATACACAGAAAATAGAGGTATCAAGGAGTTATTGGTTATTTTATTACAAAAAGTATTGCCAAATTTGGTCTCCACTACTTGTATAACGTTACGGCTTTGTAGTCCTTATAAAATGCTTCGTATCTCCCATATATAAAAATTTTCAGTGCTATTTTACAAAATGCAAATTTTAAAAACACGTAAGCAGAAAGGAGAGATTTAAGGAAATACAGTTCTGTCTGTGACACAAAGAAATCAAACCACTTTAAAATTATGGTACTGAGTTGGACCAAAGTGTTCCTTTTCCCAAAATTCAGCCAAGAGCAGATACCCAGAGGAGAGAGGGGACAAGGAGCTCATCCCATCCCACCCCCTGCCATGGGCAGGGACACCTCCCACTATCCCAGGGTGCTCCAAGCCCTGTCCAACCCGGCCTTGGACACTTCCAGGGATCCAGGGGCAGCCACAGCTTCTCTGGGCACCCTGTGCCAGGGCCTCCCCACTGGAGCTGTAAATCCTGGGATGCTCTTGGGCCGCAGTGGTGTCACCCCTGGAGCAGGAGAACTTCAGTCTCCCTTGGCAAGTGGCAACATTCCAGAGCTGCCGTGGTTTAATCCATCCCAGCCCAGACCAGGACAGTGTTTCAGAGCTCATCCCTTAGGAAGGTCAGATCCCCAAATTTCAAGTCAGTTTAGGAAGTGGAGGCACACGAGAAGACCACAAACTCTCAGAGATGAAACAAAACTGGAAGAATTAAATGTCCAGTATCCCTGTCCCGTGTGAGTCAGGGACACGAATGACATTCCCATTCCCAGTATCCATTTATGTATTAACTTCAAAACCTCTGTATCCAAATCTCTACAACTGTCTGATACAACTGAAGAGTTTATTTTTTATGATTTCTGTAAAGAGAGGACTTTTTTTAATCTGCATTCATTATCAATTTCATGTTTCCTCCCTAATTTGTGGATAGCAGGATGTGCCATTGTTTTTGTGCAAAGCTCCTGTGTTATGGTGTGGTTTCTGTGCATTACCTGGGAATTGTGTGATGTTACTTCCAGTGGCACTGATTTTATTGTGCACTGAAGCACCAAAAAACAGGGAAGCAAAGCCTGGGAATGCTCACATCGAGGTGGAAGCCAGTCCAAGTTCTGCACCAGGAAGTCCCATGTCGTGGATCACCTCTGGCATCAGATCAGCTTCAATTTAAGCATTTTAAATTACAAAGAAGAACGAAGCGTGTCTCATTTCCTCCATCAAGAAGCACAGAGTGGACAGCCATTCCAAAGGGCAGGAGTTGAGGGTGAAAGTTGGGATACAGAGGGAAAAAATCCACACCAAACCAAAAGAAATCACCTTGAAAAGCAGAAAGAAATAACCTTGAAAGGCAAAAAGAAGTAACCTTGCAAAGGAAATGTTCTTCAGAAATTCTGCAGCAGGCCGTGGTGGGAGTCACCTGCAGCACTTGGGAAAATTCCCTTTTCTGTGGAGCTTCCTCAAAACATCTTTTAAAGTCTCTGTGTAACCAAAAGTGACCCTCCTGTGTTGTGACCTTGATTTGCTGTTGGGATTTGTACATTCTCTGGTCTTTAGATGATGCATTGTTTCATTTTTGTTTCCATTTAAAAGATTTGGGGCACTCGGGTGTTCAGGATAATCGTGGGTCTGTCTGGAGGATCCAGAAGGGAGGAATATTGCACCTTCTTTTCCTTGGTTTTTTGGCTACTGGAAATTAGAGGAGCCCATGGGAAGTGCAGCAGAAATGTCTGGAAAGGAAAGGAGCGAGTCTGAGCCTAATCCTAAACCAGGGGATGTGTATTTCATTAAGCAATTAATTTGATTATTATCCACATTAACCACCTGAACAGGACCAGGGTTTTGAGAGCAACAACGGGAAAGCCAAAGGTTTTGTGGGAGCTTTTCATGGTGAACCTTGGCAGGACAAATACAGTTCTGGTTAAACTGGGCTTTCCTGGTCCTCCAGGTAGAACAGGGCTGCTTTATCCAGGTCCTGGAATCCCATTTTTGCGTGTGTGATTTAGTGGTGCAGTGGCCTCTTGTTGATATTGATGATCTCATTCACTGGAGTTTCTGGTAGAGTTGCTTTCCATACGTTTTCTCCATACATTACCTTGTGTAGAAATTGGATACTTCTTCCAAAAAAAAAAAAAGTTTTTTAATGTATAACCATCACAAAATGCCAGTAATGAAGGTGTTGAGTCCTTTTTGTCCCTTCGTTTCCCAAACATGATATTAATTCTTGAGAATTTTATTTACCAGTGAACTTTGCTATTTCTCTCTGATGGCAGCCCTTGGCAGTTTGTTCCATAGATAACATTTATGTCATGGATTGGGATAATTCCTCTTCCTTTGAAAAGCTCCCCAGGTTTCCAGTAGAAACTGTTTGTTCTGAGTGCATTTGTATTCTTCCAAAATCCAGACAGGGATTATTGGAAGTATTTGCATCAAAAGTGAGAACAGTTTTAAGGGAAAAACGCTACCATTTGTGAGATAATTGAATTTATTTCATGAAAATTGGAATCTCGCCTCCCCATGTGCAGATTTCTCCATTAATGACTCCTGGAAGTGCCTGGACCAGCATATTCCCAATTTCATTAGCAGAGCTGTGACTTCAGGATGTGAAATTTGGTCTAAATGTGTCATTTTCGGCCTTATTTGTAGAGATTTTGGCAATTGCTCACTCAGGAACTTCACCCTGTCACATCCACAGATCAGTTCCGTGGTGAATATAAATCATTTACTCATTGAGAAGCTGATTTTAGAGGGAATTTGCATTTCCACTTCATTTTGGGGTCGTACGTAGGCACACTCAATACATTTGTGTTTCCAGAATGCCTTTTCCTCGTGCCCCAACACAAGCTGCGTGCAGCAAATGCTGGATGAGGTTTTCAAGTTCTGCAGAGATTAAAAAATGGCAAGCAAGATGCAGCAAAAAATAGGAGTTGAGCCATTCCTTTTCTTGAGGTTGATGTGTTATAAATTCCTATTTTGTTGTTTTTACAAGCAGGAATGACTGAGCCAGATCAAAACAATCGAGTGAAGTGGATTCATGTTTTGAGATGCAAATGATAAAATTATGGAGATATGTAATTAATTTTCTTCTTGCTTGTATTGTTTACACTGGGACTAACTTGTACCAACTGGTATAATTTAAAGTGATATTTTAAATTCCTTCGAATATCCCAGATTTCAATTCCCAGTTCTCTTGAGGACGTGCTCAAATTCATCCCTGGCTCAGCAGATCGCTAAATAATAACATTTCTAAATTAAAAAAAAATTAAAATAACTGATTTTAGGACAAATAAATAAGCTGGATAAAGCTCTGGTGAAGAGTCCTGGATTCACAGGGCACATTTCCTGCTGAAATGGGAATGAATTTGGCCGTGCCCAGAGCAGCAGTGTTGAGCAGAGAGCTGGAATCCCTCACCCAGGGAATGGAGGTGATGGGAACACTTGGGTGTCAAATCAGATCATCCGTCCCAGGCACTCCAGGTGCATTCCAGTGCATTCCAGGTGTCTCAAATCCATCGTGAACATGAGTGCAGAGGGGGAGACTTCACCAGCACTGTTCACTTCATGGCACAGAGCCAAGAAAGATCCTAAAATAATAATTGTCCTCAGCTTTGTTGCCACGAGCATCGCGGGTTTGTGTTCCTGTTACTGTTGGTGAGAAATTCCAATATATGGATCCATGTGGGGGGGCTGGGGAGAGCCAGAGCCCTCTGGCCCAGGTGCCAGGGTGATTCCCTGGGAACGGCTTCCCCGGGAATTCCCTGTGTGGCTCTGGAGTAAAGGTGGTGTTTGATGCTTGCAGGTCTGGGTAATGTGGTTTGGTGTTCATACCTTCACTCAGGTGGAGCCGGAGAAGCTGAAGACACTCACGGAGGGGCTGGAAGTTTACAGCCGGGCCAGGAAAAGGAACAGGAAGTGAGTCCAGCCTTTCTTTACCCCCACCATGTGATCCTCACACTTCCCTGCTTCCGTTTTCGGGGAGCTCGGCCAAACTGAGGGGTTCATTCTGTGTAATTCCTCATCTTGGATCTTCGGTAGCTGCATTTTTTGTGCATCTCCTCTAAAATATCCTATTTGTGGGAGGCTAGAACTTTTTAAGCAGAGCTGCCCTTCTTCCCTCTCCCTCTGGCAGCTGAGCACAGGTTGATTCAGAGAAATTCCCTTTGTTTCCCGCTGCTGGGAAGTGTTTCAGGATTTGTGGAGTCTGGCTGTGTTTAAGCAGCCCAGGGCTCAGTGCAGAGCTCTGGGTCAGACCTGTGCCAGCTGGGGGGGTTTTCCAGTCTTTTAGTGACAAATAACAGGATAGAAACACTGTGAAGCTGCAAATATGGGGACATGAAGTGTCAGGATAGACAAAAAGAGGAAAATTACTGAGTTTTGGGGGGAAAAAAAAAAATTGGGACATCCCTAAAAGGATGACAGAGTAGAAATTGTGCTGTGCTTGGGTTTGGTCTCTGACGCTGCTCCTTATTTACTGTCACAGGGAAAATATATTCCTTAAATTTGTGTGAGAATTTAAACTCTGAGTATCCACAGGCTGAGAGGGATTAAATCATTATCTCTGTTCCCCTCCTTTTAAGGTGTCAGCTTTGCTTTTATTTCTATGTCCCACAGCACTTAAGAGAAGGAATTTTTATGCCAACGAGACAGTGTTGGGGGTTGTTTCTTCCAAGATCATCCTCGAAACACCTTCCTGGATTTTAAGGGAACGCGAAAGGGCTTTTGGCAACTTCCCAGTTATTTATTCACATCCCTGAAGTGAAATAAGTGACTCGAGGACACCAGGAGCAGATTTCAGGAGGTTAAAGCTGAAATAAATGGCTGCTTTACAGCCCTTACAGAGTCTCTTCTCCATATTTCAGCTTATTTCCTGCTCCAAATCCTTTGGTGTTTCTTCATGGACATTTCCTGGTTTTCCCATGTCCATTTTTCTGGCACAGTTCATGGGTTTCTTTCTGGTGTGTCTCTGCAGTATCAGATTTTTATCCAGATTTTTGAACATTTAGCATTAGATGTAATTGCTGCACCTGGAGCCCTCAGCACACAGGCTCAGATTTAGTTCAGCAGAGCAGGATTAGAATCCAAGTCCTCAAAATGACGTTCCCATTCCATAACTCCATGAATTCTTCCTTGTGTCTCAGTTCCATCTCAGCTCAGCCATTCTGTTCTTCTTGGAGCCACATCCCTTCTTTGCTCCACGGGTTGTGGCACAGGATTCCTCACCTATCCAGCTGTAATCTCCTGGAGGCTTCCCTTCCCAGCCCCTCCTCTGATCCAATCTTTGCTCTTCCCAAGCTCTGTAGTTATCCATAATCCTCTGTCCAGGAGCGTTCCCGCTGCACGCGGAGCATCTTCCAGGAATCATCCCTGTCTCCTTCTCCTGTGATTTCCTGCTCCTCTGGCTGTGATTTCCCACACTTCTCATTAGTCAGGAATGTGCCACTTCCCACCCCTCCAGTGCCATCCCTGCCATCCCTGCTAAGGTATTTCCCTGAGGTTTGGGTGGTGTCAGGTGGAGGTCACCTCTCCCATGTCCCTCCTGTTGGACTCGTGCCACGTGCAGGGTTGGACAGAATTCCACTCAGGGGAGAACTGGTGGGTCTCTTCCACCACCTTTCCAACTTCCAGGGCTCCTCTAGGTGGGATATTGAGGAGAAATCCTTCCCTGTGAGGGTGGGGAGGCCCTGGCACAGGGTGCCCAGAGAAGCTGTGTCTGCCCCTGGATCCCTGGAAGTGTCCAAGGCCAGGCTGGAGCACCCTGGGATAGTGGGAGGTGTCCCTGCCCATGGGACTGGATGAGCCATAAGGTCCCTTCCCACCCAAACCATTCCATGATTCTGTGATTAAAAGGAAAGGGTTTTTACAGGAAGTGTCTCTGTGAGGAGCAGTGCTGGTGTCCCAGCAGGAACAAGGCTCTTCCTTCCCTGTCTCTGCCATCACCTTCCCTGATGATAGAGATGGTTCTCCCTCTTCTCCTCCTCCTCCTCCTCCTCCTCCCGCTCCTCCCAGTTCTGCATCTCCAAAGCAGGACCTGTCACGGTGTCCAAGTGGGAAAAGTCCTTAAAGAACAAGCAGAGATCCATAAAAATGTCACTGTGAAATGAAAAGTGTTCGGAGCCGCCCCGGGAGTTGGGATTATTTGGGGTTGGAAGAAGAAAACCTTCACCCCGCCTGTACCACTGCTGTCATTCCAGGCTAAAACTAGGAATATCTGAGATAATGAATACGATTTATTTTCCCTTGGTTATTTAAAGTTGGAAGGATATTTAACTTTTTTTTCCTGCAATTCCAACACAAACCTTGACTTGGCATAATATTGTCCATAGGTTTGATCTTCCTCCTTGTGCTCCAGCAACCTGGGAGGCTCCAGGGTTGGAACATTTCCAATGGATTCAGGTGTTTGTTGTTGATTGTTTTAATGTTTTGTTTCTGTTCCTAAGAATTACTGATGCCGTTAATCTTTTCTTCCTAGAAGTGGAAAGCTAAATAACCATTTAGAAGCTGCTATACACGAGGCCATGAGTGAACTAGACAAAATGTCTGGGAATGTAAGTTCCTTTTCCTTAGCAATATTCTCCTTTTCCTATGTTTCTGCATGTGTGGCCATGGGAGGGAGGCTTGCTTTGGGGGGCTTTCTAACAAATTCTGTTTCTATTTTCTTTAAAAATGTGGAATTTTCAATATTTCCCCTGCATTAAAAACTGTTTGCAAATGTCTGATCATTCAGAAAAGTGGGAAAAGTTGTAGGATTTTAGTTGCACTGCCAATTTTATTACTTTTGATGAGAGATTTACACATCCAGCCTGATAATTCTTGGATGAGTTCCAGTCCTGCTCGTATTCCATGGGGTTTCTCTGACTAATGACACAAAATCAGGCTCATTTGTTTCTCAGTTTGAGTAGCAAGATATTGAAACCACATTTGAAAGCATCTTTCTTTTGAGTGCAAAACTCTTGGAATTAAGTTTTCCCCATGAGAAATGAAAGCTATTGTCATGAAAGGTAAGTTTACAAAAAAAGAGTATTTTTAATATCACACCCAACAGTGGTTTTTCTGCACTAATTGCACTGTTATTATGTAACTCCAGGATCTTTCCAATAAAAAGTTTGGTTTATAAAATGTCCTCATTTTTATATCTAAAATATGGCTGTAATTTCATTGCAGCCCACTTAAAAATATAAATAAAAATCTATCACAGCACATGTAACCTTCCACATCCTATATTGGGTAATTAATTATTCAAATTATTGATTATAAAATGTTTGAACACAGGGAAGAAAGGGGTTTTGCTGATATTCAGTGCTCAGGACTGAAGTTGTGTGTGTTTGGAAGTTATAGCAACACTTGAGGGAGCTTCTGGAGTATGGAATAAAGGAAATATATTTATACATGAAGGACTGCAGACTTGGAGCTGATCTCAGAACCACTAAGAAATATTCAGGAAGTTACTCAGTAGCTTTTAAAGCTGCTCTCAGTAAT
The DNA here is from genome assembly GCA_013400975.1 of Atrichornis clamosus. Taxonomy (NCBI): domain Eukaryota; kingdom Metazoa; phylum Chordata; class Aves; order Passeriformes; family Menuridae; genus Atrichornis; species Atrichornis clamosus. The sequence goes on from WBMZ01000271.1 coordinate 111,262, forward strand.
AACCAAACCAAATCTTTGGTTTAAACTTCTGGATTTTACAGACTGAGATTGGAGCTTTGCTTTAACCCAAGGTGTGCTTCCCTCCTCCCTTTGGAAGGACAGGGAAGGCGGGATCTGTTGGCAGTTCTGTTCCAGACAAGTACGGGATGTGTGGTGGGGCTGGACCATCCTGCTGACGCTTTTCCAGCTCTCGATCCAGGGATACTAAAACCTGCCTGCCCTGTGCATTGTAACCACGGGGAAGTGGCTCAGGGGAAGCTGCTGTGATTGGATTTGCTGCTCTGGGTTTTTGTCACCCAGACAAACCGAGGGACCTGCAGCGCCTTGATTTGTATTTTAATGATGTGGGCACAGAATTTGGGACCGGGGCTTATTTCCATAAGGATTATCATTCCTAGAAACACTCCCAGGGAATCAGCAGCTCTCTTTTGAGTGACGTTTTTCAGCTACTGCTGCTCAGCCTCAGTTGGTTTGAAATGGGAAGCACGTGCAGGCAGGATCATTAGCTCCAAGAGGGATTTCTGCTGGCAAGAGCCAGTAGAGAGGCAGTAAATGTCAGGGGCTGGAGCAGCTCGGGAAGGACCCGAGGAAGTTGCTGAAGGATTGGTTCCTGCTGTTTGGAAGCTGCAGCTGCTGCCAACAGATGGTGGTGGAATTCCACACCAGGCACAGCCTTCCTCCTCCTCCTCGTCCTCCTCCTCCCTCTCTCGAGTTCCAGGGCTGGTTTTTCCTGAGCAGCCAGTGAAGGAAAACTTTGGCTCTCAAAGCGATGCAGCATTTGGGTCAAAATGGAATGTTTCCTTTTAAACACAAAGAGTCTCCTGAACATCCCTCGTTCCTTAATAACTCCACAGCAGCCCTGAGTGGGACTTCTCCAATTTTCCCTGTAAGCAGCATTTTCTCACCACCTTTTTCCCATTTTATCGCTGTGGTCACACCGATGAATGAAAATTTGTCACAGAGGCTTGGCCATAATTGCAGTTTGGGGATCAATCCCTGATCAGGTGGTTGTCAATCACTGCAGAGTGTTCTTGCAGATCTCCAAGGTTTGGAGTGCACAGGTTGTGGCATCAACCTTTTCCTCCCAGTTCCTTCAGGCTGTTGAAGTCCCTTTAATTCTGTGTGGGGGTGAAATACAGAGAACTGGTTCCTAAGAGCACCTCCTGTAGCTCATTGCTTCCTCTGGCCACTACTCTTTGCTAACTTGTAAATATACTTATTTTTAGGTCCACCAAATCCCGCAGGGAGACAGACAAGTGAAGCCTCCAAAACTCAAGAGGAGGAAGATCTCTAGATAACATTGAATGTCTTTGTTACTGGTCCAGTACTTATCAAAGTGAACGTGCACATGAGTCTATCTGTAGGTATTGATATAGACGTGGGTATATCAATATTTCTGTGGAGACAGCTCGATGCCATCGCAGGGCACCACGAGGAGTAGTGGTACAATATTTTTGATGATTAGGAGGGATAGAGGTTGCTGGATAAGCCAATCAGAAATCTTGAAAGGTTGCAGTAACAATGTCAGATGATTACTGAAATTTTTTTCTATAATACTAAAAATTGTGATTATAAGAAATAGTCCAAATGTTTCTGAGAAATTTTCATTGTGTATATAGATAATACAGAATTTCATGGTGATATCTGAACTGTAAATATTGTACAATATTGTCATGTACAAGCGTACCTAATGCACACTTTATCTTTTATTGTACAAAAAATAGTGTACAAAATTCTTTGGTTTCTATTGAGTACACATACAAGAGACTACCAGTGTAAAGTGATAAATAAAAATACAGCCTAAATGCTTTTATATGATAATGTAAAAGATGCTGTTTTTGTATTTAACAGCAGAGAGAAGGCATGATTATGTAATACCTTAATTATGACATACACTTCACGCCACTGAGTGTTCATTGATACTGTCTGTTTGGAATGAACCTTGCCTGGAAGTACTGTACTCCAGTTCAGGTCTCTGTAGGAGAGTGCAACCTCGCAGATTCCTAACGGGAAGTGGGATCACAGCTCTAATTAAGAACTCAAAGGCTGCAACCCTCGGTTGCGTTTTTATTTACGTAGCTTTTCAAGTAGAATGCTGTAGACTTGATTAAAAAGGAAAAAAAAAGAGTAGAAGGACTATTTTAGTCAACCATTTCCGTAGGTGAAGTTTCATAGCCACCTGAGGAACTAAAGAGTCGATATCCCCCGTAACGTTGAGCCCCTCAAACAACCCCCTAGATTAATTAGCTTAAATTATCTAACATCATTAACACGGTGTTTCCTTGGAAGGGGGCAGAGGCCCTGCTTTCAGAAGTGGTCAGGATTGATGACTATTGATTACCTTTGGTTTGGCAGTAGGATGAAAGGGCAATGCTCCACAGCATCCGGAAAAAAGTAATCCCAGTATCCATCTCGCAGTATTAAAACAAAAAAAAAAAGTTAAGGGTGGCTTACAAAACTATTAGCAACAGTAATTTTTATCAGTATTATGTAACATATCAGATTTATTTTATTTAAAAAGAATTATTTATACCATTAACAGATTCTTATATATATTAATGTGGCTGAAATGCGCAGGTTAAATCTATTAACCAAATTATTTATGTTATATTAAGTGAGAAATGTGAAACATATGTAGAAAAAAAATTAATACACTACAGATTTAAAAGTCTAAAGCTATGAGCCATTATAAAATTACGAACGGAAGTGTAGCACAACATTCTTTCCATTTTATTTCATTTTTCTTTTTCACACGGATGGTGGTGATGGTGACGGAAGCCGTGACATCCTCTGTCTCCAAGGCTTCCCGAAATAACTCTCAGTTCACCATTCCCAGTCCCGGGCTGGAGTCTTTAACTCCTACCTCTTCATCCGGGACCACCACTTACCTCAGATTTCCTTTTTTCCCCCCGAATTCCCGAATGTCGCTCTCTAGCTGAGGACTGGCAGTGATCAGCACCCTGGGCAGCCGGCGCTTCCGCCGCTCTCCAGCCCCCGGCACTCGGCGCCAGGATCCCAACTCCTTGCTCCTCTTCCCGCCCGCCTTGCCCAAGCCCCACTCCTGTCTCCGAAGGACGTGACCCCGAGGACGACGGGACCCGGCGGTTCCCGGCTGGGCTCCCTCTGGGCTGGCTCCGGGCGCGCTCCTCCCGGCCCAGGTGGGATGCGCCGGCAGGGCCTGGGAGCAGGGCCCGGCCTCCGGCGGGGTAGGTTCATTTGTCTTCTCCGTCACTCCACGCCCTCCACGCAGCTCCCGGGCCGTGCCGACCCCCGGCAGGGCCCCACGGAGCTCTGTTCCCGGTGCCGCCGGCTCCCGTTTTTCCGTTGCGTTGCCGTGTCGTTCCCGGTCGCTTTGTCCCGTGGCTCTCCCCATCCCGGCGCGTTCCGTGTGTGCGTGGGCGAGCGCCTGGAGCCTTCCCTCGGGATCTCCTCTCCTTGCTCCCTTTGCTTTCTGTCCCGGAGCTGAGTTTGTGTCTCCCGGCCCCTCTGGGGGCCTGTGGCCGTTAGGTTTGTGCTCCCTCTCCGCTGTCTTACTTTACATCCCTAGATTATGTAAAGTATTTTTGTGCACTTGATTTCATTGGTTAATAATGGCATTGATGTGGGTGCTAGGAGTAGTTTGTTTCAGTCCATACCAATTTTTTTTTTTTTTGCTCTTTTAGAGTTTTTATGGTTTCATGTAAGCAGTTAATGTAAATATTGTGAGCATTACAGGTCATGCAGTGTTGTAACATTTTAAAAAATGTTGCACCGACTTTACAATTAAAAAACTGGTCACTCATACTTGAATTTTGCCCATAGAGCCATTTCTTTCTCTTTGCATTAAAGCATAATCTACTTTTTTGATGGAGGCCCAACCCTTCTTTCTACCTTATTATTTTTTGTTTAATAAATCTCTATTTTTTCTAATAGAAGACTTAAAAGTGAAAATTAAAAAAAAAAATACTTTTTGCCTACTTTCTAATTTAAGAGAGAATTCCTATATTTAAAAGGTTGGAGAAAAAAAAAAACCCAAAAAAAAAAAAAAATACTCCATGGTGGAAAGTGGAAACCCCACTGTCTTTGTCATGAATATGGCACAATCACCCCAGAGTGGCTGAGCGCAGCGAGCCCGCGACGCCGATCGGGACCTCGGTAGTTTAGGGAACGCCGTTGATTCCTTGAGGATGTAAAGTGTTGCATATTCTTGTCTTATTTATTTATTTATTTATTATGCTTTCTTTTGCTAAGTGGGTGACAATGTGGTTGAGTCATTCCGATGACGTTCCAATTAAAGGAAATCTTCCTCTTTCTATTATGGTGCGTTTTGTGAACACCATAAACGAAACAAAAGGAAAAAAAAAAATTTGCATTTCTTTCAGTGGATTTTCTTCGTATTTTCAACTTCTGGCAGAAAACGTTTGGCTGCAAAAAAATAGTATCCAGATAGTTTAAAAAAAAAAAGCAAAAATGGAAAAAAAAAAACCCAACCCATCCCCACCTCTGATGTCCCAGGTTTGTTATCCTCACAGTCTAAGGTTTTAGGGGTTAAAAGGAACTTAAAATTCCAAGGTCTTTCCGAAAATCATCTTTGCAGAAGGTTTGTAAGTCATGTGATATCCTTTTGGAGTCCCTGAGTTTGATGGTCTAGAGATTTTAGAGGGCTCGTGGTGGACTGAATTACCTTAGGACTGCTACCTTTCTTAGCTACAGTTTGTATTTTGCTATGTAGGGTTGTAATGTGAGAATTCCAGAAGAGCCGTAGCATAAAAGTGCTTTTCTATTTTTTAAAAAAACCCATTCTAGTCTTACTAAGAATTAGAGAATTTTTTTAATATCAGTTTTGTAATTTTTGATAAAGTTGTCAATATTATGATTAAATCACCAGAAAAAACAGTTCCTGTGCTGTTCTCTTCGGGGCAGGGACTTTGTTTTCCGACGGATTTGTACGATGCCACGATGGGATGCCCAGTCTTAAACGGGGCCACGGGCACCGCTGTCAAATTCAGTAGCAACCCACATGGCTGAGGTCGAGTTAAATCCATAAGAGCCAAGGGAATTCCCAGCTCAGACTGCAAATCCCACTGCCTGTCCATAGTTTGTGTGCTCCGGGAAGGCCCCGGCATCGGCGACGCATCCGACGGGTAAGTTGGGGGAGCCGGCGGCTGTGGAAGCTCCTGCTCACACAAAGCCAGGATCTCATCCCAGGGAAAGCACATCCACTCCATAACACCCCCATCCCACCCTGCTGTTCCACCAGTGCTGACCGAGCAACTCAACCTCCAGGATCCCTCCCAGAATTCCAGGAATCCCAAACACCGAACAGATCGTTCCGTTCAATATTCACCGTTCACGCCGGGCTCGGATCAACCATGGAAAAACACTTGGAGGCTTAAAAACCAAAAATATCCTACCAGAAATAAATTTCTCTACCCCCAGGTCACCAGCCCGGGAGCTTGCAGGGACTTCCAAGCCCGCAGACCACCCTGCCAAGCATTCCTGCCCCGCTCCTGGAGTCTGGTTATCCTTGTACTCCCAAGGATTCGAGTTTAACTGAAAGAGCAATCCCACGCTCTTGTTTGTCCTTAAATATTGCTCAGACTCACAGGTAGCCCTGGGCTGGGTTGGTGGTGATTCCATAAATGCTGCCCACACACACAACTTCCAAAAATTCCTACCAGCCCTGTGTTGCAACCTCTCCTTTAACCTGGAATGGTGACACTTGATATTTGCATCTGAAAGCTCAGCAGTGGGAGCTCAGACCCCCACGGATTCATTTCTCTCTGCCAGGTCTTGGCTGTGAACACTTAAAAGCAATTTTTGTTGTTCTGTTAAAAAAAAAAAGGAAAAATCTGAGATTTGATTTGAAATCTCCCCTGTGAAAGAGGAGAGATTCCATCTCTCACGTTTTTACCTGCTGTGAGATAAGGATTTGTCTGTAATTGAGTGTCATCCCAACGGGAGATAAGGGGTGAGGATTTAGAACTGGAAAAAAAATTATATATATATTTAGAATAGTAGTTTCTGAGAATTCCTGTTTTGGGAAAGATCTGGGAAATGGGAAGGGGTTTGACATATGGATGAAGCAGGTCAGAGAAGGAAGAGCAGGAGCGTCCTCCCATATTCCTGTGGACAAATCCCAGGGAAGCACTGGCACAGGTTGACACCAGTTGAAGAGAACAGCCCTGCACAAGCACTGTCAGCTGGAGTTTCAGAATTCCAGGCAGGAATGGATCCCCATGAGTGATCCAGGGCTGAGCCTGTGAGCCAGGTACAAAGTGGGATGGGACGACAGAGGCTTTTCCAGCCACACCCAGGTCTGTGATGCAGGTAAGTCCTTCTGGTGCTGATAATTCCCTAAATATATGGAAGAATAAATGCTTTGGGTTCAAAAATACACAGAATTTCTGCCCAGCTGGTTTCTGTTCACTTGTACCCCCAGCCTGTGAACATGGCGGGTGCAGAGCCTGTGCTGGGAGGAACCCACTTTGCAGACAGAAAAAAGGTTCCTAGAACAGACATTGTCTTAATCCCACTTGAGAAGTTTCCATCTCATCTCATCACAATCATTTTAGGCCTTCTGGAAAGAGAAGCAATTCCAAAGTCCTGATAGAAAACACAGCTCATTTTCAGTTCCAGGAAAGGAAGTTTTGCTTCTCTTAAGTGATTTTTTTTTCTCTAGGGAGAGAAAAAGTCATAAAAATAACAAAGTTTTGGGGTTTGTCATTATCTGTTCTCAGTTGTGGGACTGAGCTCTGCTTCCAAGGAAAAAGTGAAGGTTTACCTTGGAAACATAAGATGGGGAGGCCCTGGCACAGGATGCCTGGAGGAGCTGTGGCTGCCCCATCCCTGGAAGTGCCCAAGGCCAGGTTGGAGCAATGGGGCTTGGAGCAACCTGGGATAGTGGGAGGTGTCCCTGCCCATGGCAGGGGGTGGAATGGGATGGGATTTAAGGTCCCTTCCCACCCAAACCAGTCTGTGATTCTGTGAAAAGCAGCATAAATTATGTCTAGGATAGAAGTGGGAAAGGGACGGGAAAGGGAA
>WBMZ01000275.1:0-22752 GCA_013400975.1 Atrichornis clamosus
CCCCCCCCCCCCCCCCCGTCCTGTTTTCCAAACGCCCCCAGGCTCTCCTGGCCCTGAGCTCAAGGCGTTAAAAAACCTGAGAGGGATTTGCTCCCGGGCACTTCCCCCAGCCCCTGCCCAGTGTGAGAAATGCCCGTAATTCCCGGCTGTGCGTGGGGAGCTCCGGGAGCCAACGCCGGGAACGCAGACCCACTGCCCGGGGCTGCAGGGAACCCGCGGCCCGCACAAAACCCACTGCCAGCATTCCCCACTTCACTCCTTCCTGCTGCCTCTCCACTGGGATTTGGACTTGAACTGAGAGAAAGAGCCGGGGCAGAGTTCAGAAGTGCTGCAGGAGGAGACAGGAACCTAAAGCACGGTGTGATTAGGGTGGCGCAGGTCGGGCAAAAGCATCAGCACAAAGCTCCTGCCACAGGTAACCCGAGGCCAGCAGAGAAATCCAGCATTTCTGCTGGTTAGGAACGTTCCAGGCAGGAGAGACTGGGATGCAGGGTGGTTTGGGAAGAAGGAATCAGAATAAAACCACAACTCATCCCATTATTTCACTAAGGGAACACTACCCTGGAGGAATGTGCCCGTTCCAGCCCCAGGGAGGCTCAGCCGGGTGAGTGACACCAGCTCCAGCTGGGACCAGCGGATCACAGACTCGTTAAGGTGGGAAAAGACCTTTAAGATCATCAAGTCCAACCAGCACCACCTCCAGGGTCACCGTTAATCCATGTCCTCAAGTGCCACATCCACAGGACTTGGAAACCCCTCCAGGGATGGCGATTCCATCACTTCCCCAGGCAGCCTCTTCCAAGGCTTTACAGCCCAGTCCAAGAAAAACCTTTCCAATTATCCAATCTAAGCCCCCCTGCTGTGGACGCCCTGCCCCTCATGAGGAACCCCCTCCGCTCATCCTGGTGCCACCAAAGTGTTCCCAGGCACAGGGGGGAGGAGTTTGTGAAATGCCTGGGACATAAACGGTTTAATTGAAAGGAGAGCAATGCAATCAGTAATTGCAGCCACTGTGTCTAATAGGCAGCAGCAGCCAGAGCTACAAAAGCACCAATTTATTTTTATTATTGCTGCCATCGTTTCCTGACCCCAGAAGTTACTGGAGATCAGGGCACAGGGACTTGCTTCGTTTAGAAGCACAATCCGTCCTGATGAGATAATTTGGGGCAATCCTGCCTATCTGCAAAGGACAAGAGAACTCTTTTTGCATGAAAAAAAGGAAGAATTGAGCAGTAAAAATAATTTTTAAAAACCCCCATGACTTTTTACCAAGCAGCAGCCTCCTTCAGCTCATTCAGCCCTCAGCTCTGCCTCCCCCTTCCCCTCAAGGACTCACCACGCTCCTCCTCAAGGCAATTTTTGTTGGGTAAACACCAGGCTGCCCACAAGCCCTCCCTGAGAAATCTTCCTTCCTTCCTCAGTTTCTTTGAAAGGCTCAGACACGTCCACTAAAAACATCCAGCACTTCCTGAATCCGCTGATCTCCCTGCCTCTGTTCCAGCCCCCGGAACGTGTGGGGTGTTGTGAGCCTGGAGCGGAGGCCTTGCAGGAACACCCCCGGCACAGCTGGAGCAGCAGCTGGAGGGCTCAGCAAAGCTGCCCTGTCCTTGCTCCCAGCCCAGCGTTCAGCCGCGGGCTCAGCTGGGTGAGGGGGAGCTCACCTGGTGCTCCCTGGGCGGCTGGGGAGGGGTCCCAGCACACCCCAGTGCTTTGGGGTGCCCGGGACCACACCACCCCCCCGGTAAACAATCCCTGGTTCTCCTTTCTCCCGGGACCCACCCCAAAGGTGGGCACACCTGGCCGTGCTGATGGATGGGCACAGCTCTGTCCGACCTGGAACCTGCCAACAGCCCCTCAATTCCCAGCTGGAAACCAGGAACGAAACAAATTTAACCTCCAGGTGCAGACGGGATTTTTGGGGCTGCTTAGAGACAAGGACAGACCATACACAAACAGCATCTGCACCACAGAACCCCAGACTGGTTTGGGTGGGAAGGGACCTTAAAGCCCACCCAGTGCCACCCCTGCCCTGGGCAGGGACACCTCCCACTGTCCCAGGGTGCTCCAAGCCCCGTCCGGCCTGGCCTTGGACACTTCCAGGGATGGGGAGTCCCTGGACAGCCCGTGGGCCACCTCTGCTGGCCTGGAGGAAAAAGGAGGATTTCATAAATCAGACTTTTCCAGTCTCCTGTCCGAATAGGAAGAGCCCTCTACATTTTGGCAGCATCACTGGCTCTGGCTGAATGACCCCGACTGCTTTGCACTTCTTCATCCATGATTCCTGTGGTTCATGTTTGAGTTTTCCTAGTCTCTAATTGGAAAGAACCAACACGGACATTGCCACTGAAGAGCTCCTCCTCTGCTGTACTGGAAAGTAACCAAAAGAATCCATTCGGTGGCCCGGGATGGAGCACAGGAGAATGACAATGAGCTGGAGGGCGGAGGTGACACCAGAGTCAATGTGTGTCTCTGCAGAGGCAGAGCTCTCAGCAGGGCTGGTGCAGCCTGGCACAGGCACAGGGCACTCCAGGGCATCCCAGCAACGGGAAGAAGCAGGAGCTGCTTATGGATTTTGGCACAGAAATGCCTCTTTTTTTTTTTTTTTTTTTTAAGTTTAATGCTTTATTTTTTTAGTTAAAATTGCAAGTGGAGAAGCCAGGTCACCTCACTGTGTCCCATCAGATTAATACATTGCCCCAGGAGGAGGTCAGAAAATTAGTGTGGGATCATCTCTCTTTGGTTAAATCAAAAATAGAGGCACGAGACCCAGACCTACAGATGGACAGGGGTACACACGGGCACAGATAAATAAGTGTACAGCGGAGTGACAACATGGAGAGTTATCACCAGTCTTGTCCATAGGATACCTCCCCATCCCTGGGAGTGTCCCAGGCCAGGCTGGACGGGGCTTGGAGCAGCCTGGGACAGTGGGAGGTGTCCCTGCCCATGGCAGGGGGTGGGACTGGATAAGATTTAAACTCCCTTCCAACCCAAACCATTCTATGATTTTATCCACCCATCTTTTCACCTCTGCACCAGAATTCAGTCAAATGGCATCAAGAGTAATAATTTAATTAACGTGAAAGAAATAAATTCCCATTTCTTAATTACAGCTGCTGGACTCAGAATGGATTTCGCAGCCCTCCCAAGCCCAGCCTACAGCAGCCTTATTTTATAAAATTTAGCTTTGGACAGAAAGCCAGACCGAAGGTGCCTTTTAAAAGTCGGGTGCAGAAATACGACAGCAGCACTGAGGAGTGGCTGTGGGGCATGAGAGGATCTCTAAGGGCCCTTCCCACCCAAACCACTGCAGCATTCTGTGATTCAAAGGTGAAGGAGCAGCTCTGGAGCCACGAGGAGGAGGAGGAGGGACGCTCCAAGGAGACAGTAAAGCCTCACCTCTGCTGGGGGAGCAGTGGCCGACATCCCTGAGAACGGGAAGTGCTCTGAACGGGAAAAACGCCTCAGCTGAACTCCGCGCTTCTCTGAATAGCAGGAGGCCCAGGTGCTTGTGGGCAGCCAGCCCCGCGAGGTCAGCAGCATGCGGCACACCAGGGGTGCCCAGCTGCCCCCTCACAGCTGCTCTGGACGGCTGCGTGTTGTCCTTTGTCAGCATTAAGGACCCTTCGGGCTCAGCGGGGAGGACCCTGCCCAGGTTTAATTCCCATTTAACTCCCCGTACAAGGCCAGGGTGAGGGATCTTCCCAGCACATCCCCGCCTTGCTGGAGCTCCCCCAGCTGTGCCAGGGCAGCAGGGAGAGCAGGGCTAGGATGGACCACAGGCTCCGGAGGAAAAGCCTTATTTGGGGAATATTTCCATCTCATTCCAATGATCCCCTCACAGCTGTGACTGCCAGGCTGGCAACCACTGCAGCGTAAACCAGATTATTGGGAATATTCTCCTCTCTATTATTCCCAGTCTGCATGGAATAAGGGCATTGGAGGGATGAGGGACACGGAGCAGGGGGTGAGGGCAGCAGATCCCACATCTGCTTAGTGTCACCTGGGGAATTTTCAGATAACCCACACAGGACATGGCTGGGAAACCTGAAACAGGGGCTTGAGGAGAGAGCTCCAGCTCTCAGCCTACAGCTAGAGAAGGAAAACCAGCCTCTGTCTGAGTGACTGAGACAAGGCTTGCTCCAGACCAGCACAAAGGTGTGCATTTGCCAGGGTGGCTCCCAAACCAAACATTCCTTGTGTTTAGCTCTTCCCACTCAGGGCCCTGGTGGCACCATCTCAGCTCAGAACCTGCCCAAGTCCAGCTCCAGTGGCAGACACCACACACACCGTGCTCCCTCCCTGTGTCCCACAGGAAAATCACTGGGATTTCTCTGTTTGGGGTTTCAAGGGACACAGTCTGGGGGTCTTTTGCTGGCGAGTCCCAGAACTCCCCCCACAGAGCACCTGCACAGCACACCCAGCCACAGGACGGTGACTCTTCGGGCTCCTGAGTACCCTTCCTCTTCCCAAATCAGGAATTAATCTGATTAACGCAGCAGTTATTGTCTCAGTGCTTCAGGGAGATCAAGCACCTCAGCAGCAGGAAGGGCTGCCCACCCTGGTGCCCACCCCTCAGCAAGAGCTGCCAGAGCCAGGCACCGCCGGGGTTAAAATCCACATCTCTCCAACTCTTCCACCCTCCCACACACTCATTTCAATTTCCCTGGAAAACTTCATTTCTCACGGGGGTTTGAAGCAGGAGCAGCATTTCAGATTTCTCCGCAGGGAAAAGCTGCCCCTGCCACAGCCTCCCTCAGATGCAAACACCCGGGCTGAGGTTCCAGGGCCTGCAGCACTGTCAGACACACTCCGTAAACTCTTCGAACTTCCTCGCCCGCTCTTCCTTTTGGGAAAGGGGTATATTTTAAAAATGGGAAAACATTGGTTCATAACATGGTTGGACACAAATTTCTGTGCTTGTATCACCCACACTCCTCTATAAATTCCTCACAAATCTTAATGCTTATATGCAAAATAGAGCCTAAGGTACAGAACCCTCAAACTCCGTCCCACTTTCACAGAATCCCAGACTGGTTTGCGTGGGAAGGGACCTTAAATCCCATCCAATTCCACCCCCTGCCATGGCCAGGGACACCTCCCACTTTCCCAGGGTGCTCCGAGCCCCGTCCAGCCTGGCCTTGGACACTTCCAAGAGCACTTTGGTATTTCCAGCCATATTTCCTCTGTCCAGGATCACTGGGTTACATCAAATCTGAGTCAGTGTTTGTCTCCATCAGGACATAAACACCCAAAATCTGACAGAAAACCAGTGTGAGGTGCAGAGAGAAACTGAGAGGATTTTAAAAACCCCCAGCATTGGAGAGTTTATGGTTGTTCTATCTTTCTGTGCAATGATCCCGTTCCCTTAAGATAAAATCAGGAGTGAATGAGCACACTGAGCAACTGGGGAGCTGCAGTCACCGTCCCGTTCAGATAATTGAGGTGTTCTGGAGTGGAGCCACATCCCAGGGATGTTCCGTTGGTTCTCCAGAGCCCAGGCAGGATCCCAGAACTCTGCTCCTCCACCTTCATTCCTGGCTGGGCCTATTTTGGGTGTTCAACCATCCAAGGAGCTTTTGGAAAAACAGACCTGGAGCTTTCCCGTTGTGGCTCTGTGGTGTCATCCTTCTGGAGTCAGAACCTGTACGTGATCCACTGGAGTGCAAGATTCCAGCATGGAATCCATCCTGGGGGTGGGGGTAGATGGACCAGCAGCCTTTCTCCTGCTCCCAGACACACTTTCCACCTCGGGATGCTCCCAGGGCTCAGGCACGGACAGGTCTGGTGCCACTTATTCCTTCTCCGCCTGCTCTTCATTCATTCTGCAGAAGCCACCTCAGGGTTCAGGAGGCCAAGAGAAGTCCTGGAATATCCCAAAGTCCTGGTGTTGCTTTTCTTCCCATCCTTCAGCAGCAGGTTCTCCAGTGCCAGCTTTGCCCAAACTGTAATTCCACGAAGAGCTGCTGGAAGAGCAGGAAGCTCGGAGTTTGTCTCTGAGGACACATCTGGTTCCATCGTGGGCTACGGACACAGGAGCTGGATCCCAGCTGGAATTGTGCTGTGCTCGTGGCACAGAGCCGTGCCCAGGCGTCCCCAGAGACATCCCAAATCCTGCCCCTTTGCACAGGAGGGATGAGGTGCCTGTGTCCAGGAGCAGACTGGGAAAAGCAGCCTGACAGGACTGCAAATCCCGGGAGTGCTCTGCAGAGTTTTACCAGGACCATGGAATTTTAGGGATGAAACCAGGATTTCACCTCATTCCATGCAAGGGGATGTCTGCAAGGCACGAAGGACAGCAGCACAGCTACAGGTGCTGGCCGGCAGCGCTGGGCTGGCAGCACCTCCCGGCCACCTCACCTCACCTCGGGGTGTTTCCCCTCACCAGGGCCATCCTGGTGTCCAGCGGGTACTGCAGACACCCCCAGTAACAGTCTGGGGATGGACGGCAAAGCCAGCCACTGCACTTGCACGCTGAGACTTCAGCAGGTTTTTGGAGCTGCCCAGGTTGGATTCCCTGCCCCCTGGGCCTGTCAGGGTGACCAGAGCCTGCCTGGACACACAGGGACAGCACTGGGAGCCATTCAGGAAGCTGGGCAAGGAAGTTTCCTGAACTTTGCAACTCCTCGTTTCTGTCAATTTATGCAATTAAAATGAATGTTCCAAAAATCCTGGAGATATAAAAGGTTCTGAATTTCCACAGTCTCCCACCAGGCCCCAGGCAGCAGAGCTGGACACCCTGGGCACCTTCTCCTCCAGCCACGGCCTGCTTTGCATTACTGTGCTCCCAGTACAAAACAGAAACTCAGAAAATAAGGATGTGGAGCTGTTGGAGAGTCCAGATGGGATCTCAGAGATGATCCCAGGGCTGGAGCCCCTCTGCTCTGGAGCCAGGCTGGGAGAGCTGGGCATGTTCACCTGGAGAGGAGAAGGCTCCAGGGAGAGCGCAGAGCCCCTTCCAGGGCCTAAAGGGGCTCCAGGAGAGCTGGAGAGGGATTGGGACAAGGGATGGGGGGACAGGACACAGGGAATGGCTCCCCACTGCCAGAGGGCAGGGATAGGTGGGATATTGGGAAGGAATTGTTCCCTGTGAGGGTGGAGAGGTGCTGGGATGGATTTCCCAGAGCAGCTGTGGCTGCCCCTGGATCCCTGGAAGGGTCCAAGGCCAGGCTGGACTGGGCTTGGAGCAGCCTGGGATAGTGGGAGGTGTCCCTGCCCAGGGCAGGGGTGGGATGGGATGGGATTTAAGGTCACCCCAACCCCAAGCATTCCATGATTCTCCACCTCCAGCAAACACCAACTCCTGCTGGCTCCCAGCCCCACCTCCCTCCCCCAGCACAAGCAGGAGCTGCACTTTTGTTCTGCAGGATAATCTGGAGCTTTCATTCCAATCTGCATTGCCATAACCACTTTAGGAACTGGTAAATGCTCAAGTAAATTGCTTATTGGAGCGGGAAGGGGAGATGGGAGATAGGAAGTCAGCAAGTATTCCTGCAAATCTGCAGAGTCAGGGCTGTCAGTGAGCACCTTCTGCAGTGAGCTGTGCTGGGGGAAGGCTCCTCCCTGCACTCGCTCTTCTTTAACAACCTGGCTTTTTGCAATTGCCACCAAACGAGCAGCAAAACGAGGGAAGTCAGAGGCTTCCAAACTGAAGTGAATCAAAGCAAGCCACAACCCCCTCCGAGCTGAAGTGTCACATTTAGGCATTTTTAAAATTCTGCCCTGCGTTATGGATGCTTGAAACATCACCTGTTAAAAACCAGCCCAGGAACCTCTGCCCTGAGGGAGGGGCGCTGCAGGGGGCTGGACAAGATGACCTTTGGAGGGCCCTTCCGACTATTCCAGGATTCCGTGGCAGTGACAGCAGCAGGCCCCAGCCTGAGCACGGCCCCACAGCCCCAACCCTCTGGGTTCAGTGGGCACGAAATATCCCCCTAAACCCTCTCCGTGGTTCTGCCATCAGACAGGGATGACCACGGGAAGTCGGGGCTCTGACTGCCCCTCAAGGCCTTGCTGCTGCACTTGGGAAAGCTGGAGTGGCTCCTTTTAAGAGATTCCTCAGAGGAGTAATTTTAGATGGGGTTCAGCAGCCCCATTTCTCCTCTCTTGGGGGAGGTGGTCGTTCAAGGCCCTGTGCCCACCCCAGCACACCCCTAGCCCAGCGCTGACCATGCTGCACCGTCCCTGGTGCTGCCCTTGCACGCCTGTGATCCCAGGCAGGAATTCATCCCTTCCTGCCAGCTCCTGACATTGGCTTCAATGCGAAAAAAAAGCCCAAACTGAAATGAGAGAACTCTGTGCCCAGCAGAAGTGAACAGAGAGCATTTCCCAACTTTTAATGAGATTTCTCATCGCCAGGGCTGTAAAAGCAGGGCCCGTAATGACAGAATTAAAGCCGACATATTTAATAACAAAAATAGCAGCACTATTAAACACCACTTTCAACCCTCGGTCAGAAAAGCAAATGATGCAAATCCTCCAAGTCTGAGCTCGTGTCCCTGGGTGACTCCTCAGCTGCCTGAGCCCTGCTGACCCCCAGCTCCAGACACTGCCTGGGCTCACATCCCACGGCTCCACACTGAAAATACAAATCCTGGCTGGAAGCTTTTGCTCACCCTTTTTATTTCTGAAGATAAATAGTCAAGGAGAGTTTGGACAACGCTCCCAGGCACAGGGAGGGATTGATGGGGTGTCTGTGCGGGGCCAGGAGCTGGACTGGATGATCCTGTGGGTCCTCCCAGCTCAGGATGTTCTGTGATTCTGTGAACTCAGAGCAAAAATCACCTCTGCTCCTCTTTTTTTTACTACACCAATGTTAAGCTGAACTGGAAGACCATTCCCTACACTGGGTGCCCAGGGAAAAGCTGGGATGCCCCAGGGATGGCTTCTCCTTGAGCTTGTTTTGTGGAAAGAGGGAGTGGATAGCAACAGGCACCAAAATACAGACTGGAAAGCACAAACAACTCCTTCAGGGACACTTCTGGAATTCTTTGGAATTATGAGAAGTTTCTCTGAGTTACTGATCTGTTTTGGCAAGGTGGGAATGGCACTCCTTCAGTGGAATCATGTCCCACACCTCCCAGGACAAACCAGTTATCCCCATTATCATCACAGAGCCCCTGCCTCAGATCCCCCTCTTGCATTAACACCTCTCTAGGGAATATCTCCTGGTTTTCCAAATTCTACACTGAGAAAGAAGTACTGAGGTGCTTTTTCTCATTAAAAAGAAATCTTGCCCGAAAATGAGGCAAATGTCTCCACCCGAGACCTGGCTGCTGTTGTCAGCTGAGAAGGACAGTGGCATTTCAGACACTCCCGGCAGGGAGAAAACCTCCTGGGCAGGACAGGGCCCTCGGGGTACCCGAGGTGCCCCCAGGAAGTGGGAAGAGCCTGGACATCCCTGGATCTGCAGGCCGGGACCGCAGGAGGGCAAACCAACGTCCCTGCCTCACTCCCTGGCAGCACCGAGTTACCTCCACCAGGGAATAATGGAATTAATTCCCTGGGAACATTCAGGGCAGCAAGTTCTCCTGAGCTGAAGGTCAGTGAGCTCTGTCCTTCCCAAAGCCACTCCAGCCTCTCAATCCCAGCAGCCCAGTCGGTCTGATCCTCTGGGGAGCAAACAGTGCGGTAATTCAGGAGAAATAAATCAAATACTGCCATTCTCCCAGCAAAATCTTCTGTGCCTCAATACACAGAGTGCTCCTGCCAGGCGTGGAGAAAGGGGAGCTGGATTTGGGATAGCGCACGGACAGTGAGGCCCTTCCCTGGACACAAGGAATGAGCCAGGCTGTTCAGTGTGTGTGGTTTCCAGAGCCCATGGAATTCAGTCGTCCTCTGGATTCCCCACCAACTGGGCACCGGGTGAAGCCAATCCGAGCTCTTCTCCACTGAGGAAAAAACCCCAGGATTGCTCATCCTGCTGCCTAAAAACTCTGGTTATCTTCTCTGCTTTAATCGCTGTGGAATCATGGAATATCCTAAGTTGGGACCCCCAGGATCATCCAGAGCAACCCCTGGCCCTGCACAGACCCCCCAACAATCCCACCCTGTGCATCCCTGGGCGCGTTGTCCAAAGGCTCCTGGAGCTCTGGCAGCCTTGGGGCCGTGCCCATTCCCTGGGGATCTGGTCAGTGCCCAGCACCTCTGGGGAAGAACCTTTTCCTGATACCCACTTGAGCCTCCCTGGCACAGCTCCAGCCGTTCCCTGGCTCCTGTCCCTGTCACAGAGAGCAGAGCAATATAAGTAATTATTAATATTGGTATTAAAGTCTTGACAATCTGAATTTTTCTGGGACTTCATTTGGAGAATTCCTTCCTCCCAATTCCCATTATCCCAGGCCCGACTGTGCCATCATTTCCCTGCTCGGTAAAACACAAAAGGGACCCAGCCCACGGCTCAGAGCAGCCCCTGGTTCATTTTTCCAGCCGTGGTGACCGAGTGTGTAAAACTCCACCGAGATCTCTTCAGGCACTGCTGGCTCCTGCAGCATCACAGAGCACAGTGCAGTCTCCAAAACGGGGGAAGAAAAGTAATTATTGGATTCTTGGCCAGTTTCTCAGAGCAGCAGCACCTAACCCGGGTGACCTCCCCGCACACAGGGACCTCCTGGGCAGCCAGCACTGGATAAAAGGCTCCCCGTGAATTATTCATGGATCCGTCAGAGAAAATTGGAAAATAAGGATGGAGGTCCCCAGGGGCAGGGCAGTGATTTGTGCTGGGTGTGGCTGGGCACGTTTTGCAGGAACTGGGATTCTCCCGGCTGGAACGGCTGCTCCAGGGAGCATCCAGGAGGGACCACCCTGCACCCGAGGGTGCCACGGGGCTGGGAAGCCTCTGCCCACACCAGGGGGGAAAGGGGATCACCATCATCATCATCATCATCATCATCGTCCCACAGCCCTCATCTCCCATAGCTCACTGCTCCACACGCTCCCGTCTCCAAACCCTTCATGATTTATTTCCAGCCCTGTGACAACTCCAGCAGCAAACTCCAACCTTTCCCCGGAATGGGATGCAGTTCTGAGAGGATGCACTGAATAAGGCAGCATCAAAGCCCCAGAACTCCCACAGCTCCCCATCGTGGCAGAGTAATTATTTCTGCATGAACCAATCCTTTGTATTTCTGAGGGAAATCTTCAGACACTCATTTCTGTGAGGATTTCAGTTCTAAATTAGGTTTGGAATTTTGAAACCAGTGGAGTAGAAACCAGAAATGGGACTCTCTTGCTCAATTGTTATCATGGTTTCTGAGTTGAGGTTTAAGATCCCTTGGTTCTTGAAATCACTGAGGGGACTCAACATGGAACAGGGGCTGGCAGGAGGGATTTTCTTGGAATGATAGAATCCCAGGCTGGTTTGGGTTGGAAAGGACCCTAAAGCCCATCCAGTGCCACCCCCTCCATGGGCAGGGACACCTCCCACTATCCCAGGGTGCTCCAAGCTGGCTTTGAACACTTCCAGGGATGGGGCAGCCACCAGCACCTCCAAATCCTTCCTCCTTTTCCCAGGAACACCCACACCACCTCCTGCACGAGGCCAACAGAGCTGCCTTTGCAATAAACCCAGTGAAATTCCATTTGCTACTCTGGGGAAGCATCTGTGGCACACTTAAAATTGAGGAATTTAATTAATTTTCCTTATTTCTATTCTGGCCAGCCAAGGAATATTCATTTTACCTCATTCCATTTATTTACACTTTAGTGGGGCCTGATTGAGGAACACAGGAAGTCACCCAGAAAATTCCTCTGCCTCCAAAGCATAACTGCTTACAAACACCATGAAAAATCCCTGTAAACCTGGTTCCCACCATCCAAGGGGTTCAACAGGAATAGCTGTTTGACTGGAATAATATTAATACTACTACCAATAATAATAATCACAGCAAACCCTGAGCTCTCAGCCTTACAGACCCCTCCCAGGTCATGCCACGGTGCCCTGAAATTTATATTCCTTTATAATAAACTTCCAATCAGGTATTTCTGTATTAATTTTAGTTTCCAAGGTTAACCCTAACAGTATTTTTGAGTTATTCCAAGGATGCTTTCGTGGCACAGGGTTTGCTCAGCTCACAATCCTGTTAGACAAAACCTTTAGGAGGAAATTACACCCTCAGCCTTCCAGGGTCCCATTCCATTCCAGGGAATGCTGTGGGATGATTTCCTTCCTGACACACCACGCTAAGGGTTGTCCACCAGAAGCTACAAGACTCTGCAGATGCAAATCCTAAAAGCAGGGATTCATCCACAGACTGTGGAATTTCTTCCTCCATCAGGTGTTGGTTTTGCACTGAGTCTACCCCACATCCAGACCTGATTCAGGACTGAAAATTCAGGGCAGACCTTGGGAAGGTGTTGGTTGGAACCCACTCTGTGGCTTTCATTTCACAATACCAAAGCCAGTCCTCCAGGTATCTGAAAACTAAAGTTGGCAGAACACATTTGAAGTAATAATTAAGAAAAAAAAGCCAGGAATATTTTTCTCACTGCTAACAGGCCAGACAAATGCACCCAAAGCAGCAGCACTCCTGTGCCATCTCCCATCCTGTGCAGGGACCTCAGCAAAATCTGCCCCTTTGTTCCCCTCTCCAAGTGCCCCCAATATTCCCAGTGGGTACCCACAAGCAGGACACAAGAGCTGGGTTTGATCATCCGCTGGGAATTATTTTGCACCCCAGCAATATTCCAGCAAGCCTTGGCCACCCATGCAAAGCTCCTGGTGGTTTAATTGCAGAAATAAATTTAAGGAAACAGCAGCAGCAGCCACCAAAACCAGGTAACCTGATGGAAAGCTCATGGTCACACACAGGAACTCCCAGCCCTTCAGCTTCTCCTGGAGGGGGACAAGCAAGGGCTCTTCTTGGAATGATTCCTTTCTCTTTCCAAGACTTATTGCTTTGTTTCAGCCAATTTGGATTTTTCCTCTAAGACTTCTGCTCCCTTTACAAGAAACACATCCAGTTTAGAGAAGACTTCTTTAAGCTACACAAATCTCAACTAAATTTGAGTCTGCAACAGAAGAGGAGCCAAATCCGCCCAATTCAGACTTTGTTCCTCCAAGGGACACAGGGAAAAAGATAAACTCGTGTATCAGGATGAGCCTGCCAAGTGCCAGCAGAGGTAGCAGCCCAGCCTGCACACCTGGCCTGGCTCCTGACTGGGGAACACCCACCTGGCAGGGACCTGAACGGGGGAATTGCTGTTACTAGCACAGGAAACCTGATTTAAACACTCCACGGCACTGCACTGCATTTCTCAAAGCAAAAAGCCCCAAGTCTGTGTTTTAACAAGCAGTTAAAGATATGGTAAATTAACCCTGACTTTCATGGCGCTTGCCAAGAGCTGGGCATGCAGGAAGGGTTTGGGTTGTTTGTCTCTTGTGACTGCCACGGGAAATATTGGTATTTTTCCTTTTGTCAATACCTTGCTATTGCACCCCAGGCACTGAGGAGTCTCTTCTGGTTCACTCCACCAAAGCAGCAGCTTAACCCTGAGTGTGGCTTGGAGCCCTTCCCTGAGGTGCAGCCCCCGCCTCGGGTGCTGGCCCTGCCCACAGACACCTCCCCCCTGTTTGTATGAAGTGCATCGTGATGCACAACCCCGGGGTGCTCCATCCCTGCGTCTGCATCCGTAAACACCCCGTGAGTGACTTGGCTTTGCCAAGGGATGGTGTGAAAATGTGCAATACCCAAAAGCTCTGCCCGATTTCACTCTGCCTGTCCCCCTCCCCCAGGTTTGCCTTGGGAACCCAAAAATAGCTGAATTTTCACACTCTGGGAGCCATCATCCCATCCCTTCCAGACTCTTAATTGGGCAGCTGAGCACTTCCAGCCTCCAGCAGAGATTTACAGTGCAAGGCAGGAGAGGACTGACACCCACTGAAATGTGCTTCTGGGCATTGTTTCAGCCCCCAGTGCAAGCTCACCTTCCCCTGCATGTGCCAACACAGACAGGGAACCAAAAAGTGATTTTATGCTGAATATTAGCTCGGGTGGGAAGCTATCACTTTGATAACCACAAACATTCATTTCCTTGCTTCATTACACAGCATTAAGGCCGGGCAGATCATTTACAGCAGCCTCAGAGTCAGGCCTGTGGCACTGCCAGACACGGGGGACACCCAGGAGGGAGAAGGAAAAGCCTCCTCAGGAGATGAACATCACAGTTCTGCTTGGAATATCTGCAGTCCTTCCAAAATTGCTGGGTTTCGCTCAACTAACACCTAGGAATTCTGGTGGGCAGGAGGGCTGGACTGATCTGAAGTAACAACTGCACCAGGAAAATTCCCACTGAGTGGATCATTTAAGGGTGGGAGTGATCCCAGCAGAGAGACTCGGCCTGGCAGAGCCAGCAGGAACAATCCCAGTGCCCAGAGCTGCTGGAGCTTTCCAAGTGTTTAATCACTGGATTACAGCTTTTAATTAATCTTGTTAAGACAAGAAAGAAAAGAGTTTGTAGTCCCCAAAGAGGCTGGACAAATGTCCTCAGCCCAGCCTTCCCAGTGAAAAACTGGAGAGGGAAGAGGTTGGCCAGGAAACATCTGGAAAAATACTGGAAACATCAAGGCCAGGTTGGACAGGGCTTGGAGCCACCTGGGATAGTGGAAGGTGTCCCTGCCAAGGACAGGATGAGATTTAAGGTCCCTCCCAACCCAAAGCACCCTGGGATTCTGGGATTCTGTGGCGACACTGGGGTTTAATGGGAGCAACTCCAGTGCCCAACCTTCCCAGGCCCTGTGACCACGCTGGAACAGCCCCTGCCTCTCTGTGCTGGGGAGGAGAAGCTGTTTGCTCCAGACGCCACCAGCAAAACCCACTGGTTGCTGCTGTGAAATGTGGTTTCTATCAGCAGCTGCCACTGCAGGCACGGGCAGAGCTCGGACACAGACGTGGCCCCAAAGCTGGGCCCAGCTCCCAGCGTCAAGGTGCTGCTAGGAAAAGCACTCAGTCACCTCCCAGCTGCTCTGTGCCAGGATAAACCACCACATTTAAACCCCTCAACAACCCTGACAGCCAGGAACAGGTGGCAAATGGCTGATCTGGCAGATGGTGCCTTTTTTAATATTCGTGCTCGCTGCTAATTTACAGAGTCCATAACCACAGACTCATCTCTTACCTTGCTCACTCCAATCATTAACAAACCTGCGTGTGAGGACAATAAATACCCGCTTCTTTGTGCAGTAGCTGCAGAAGTGCTATTAGAGATTACAGACACCCCACACCTCAGTTGCTGCATGGAACTGCTCGTGTTTCCAAAGTTTAATGCATTTGGGGTTTCTTCAAGGACTTGGCTTGGTGGTGCTGGGAAATTCAGTTTTCCCCACCAGCAGAGCACACGAAGATGCAGCACAGAGAGGAGCTGCATCTCCACAAGCTCCTGCTTAGTCTTTATGTTAAACCTGGCACAAATTCCACGCTCACAGCGAGGCTGCCATTAAATATTTAAGGGAACATTTGGCCTGGGAGATGCGTGAGCAGAAGCACCAGTGGGTGCAAAATGAAGGCAGGAAAAAAAAGGAATACCGACCCAAAATGGGGCTGAAATGGCTCTGCCGGAACCTTCTGCATCTAACTCATTGATACGAGAGCACAGAAATATTGGGCCAAGGCCCCTCTTGCTGCACAGGACCTGAGCTTGATCTTTTGAACGTCCAGTCACAGATCACTCCATGTACAGGCCAGCAGGTTCCTCAAACTGCAAGACTTTATTATATTTAAAGTTGGATTTTATGTTGCTATCAAAGCCAGCATTTTTACGCTGCTTCTCTCCCATACGTTCCTTTCACCGTCACCATTTTCTAAGCTCGGCACAGTGACAAAGTCACACCCAACACACAGCACAAGTGACTGCAGGGGCTTCTCCCAGGGCAGAGCCCGGGCGCAGCAAGCCTGCCCCACCCAGCAGCTCCCACCCTGCCTGCTCAGCCCCACTTCCCAGGAACCCAGCTGGGATCCTTCACGGCATCCTGCACAGGGAAAGGCTGCACGTGGCCTTAAATTCCCTAAATATCTTGCACTCTCATACAGCTTTTCTTCCGATTTTCCTTCACAAAATGTGAAATAAATGGCATTAAAATGAACTTGTGGAAATGTCCACTGCCTTCTGCACACGCTCAGTTCCCCTCAGTTCCTGGGGCCTGGGGGTTTCCTTCAAGGGAGCTCCAAGGAATTTCCTCTGGGAGGATGGGAAAGCAGCAGAGCCCCGATCCTCACCTGCCCAGTGCCCTCCCCACACCTCCCCACAGCCCACCTGCTCTCACTGACTGCCACGGCCAAGGTTACTAATTAGGCTGCCAGAAATTGATTGTAAGGCTGCAGAACTAACCAGAATCAAAGGCCTAAAAAAGAACTATTCAGTTCTAAGACTATTGATTGAGCAAATCACTGTGATTAGAGAGACAGGACTACACAAGGTAGGAGTAGAACACTGATCTCTAGGAGGATCAATTAGCAGGGGATAATCAATTAACAGGGGATAACCAAGCACACAATGTTCAGCCTCCCAGGCACCAATGTACATGGATATTTAAGTCAGAAATCATTTCATTTGGGGTTTTTCAGTTCATTCCTGTTATGTGAACATGGCCTCTTATAAACTTTGGTCAAGGGGAACATGGGAGGTTCATTAACCCCAAAGTCACTTTGTAAGTCACACATGGATCCAGAAAAAAGCAGCCTCCCCAGCCTCACAGGGAGGAATTCCTTCCCAATATCCCATCTAAATGCACCGTCCTGCAGTTTAAAACCATTCCCCCTTGTCCCATTGCACCTGGCCACAGAATTATCCCAAACACTGGATGTGGGATGGAGAATCCTGGAATTACAACACCCGGCCGTGCCCGGCTCCCCCCAGCTGCACATCAGCTCCTCCCCACATCCCACTGAGAACGTGTCTCCAATGTAACCCTACCTTGTAGATAAATAATTCTTTTTTCCCACTTTGGTTTCTCCTCTAAAATGCACCTAAACAGGCAAAATGTTTTCTGTGGGTCAAACAGGACATCCCGTGGGAAGCACCCCCAACTCCCTGCCCTACAGCAGCTTTAATTCTGCCTTCTGCTCTTCTTTCTGCACCAACGTTTTTGGACAAAGTCCAGAATATTTTCAGTCGTTTCACAGAATCCTGGGATCCCTGAGGCTGGAAAAGCCCTCCCAGCCCATGGAGTCCAAGCTGTGCCCATCCCCACCCTCCCCTGGCACAGCCGGAGGCCGTTCCCTCTCCTCCTGTCCCTGTTCCCTGGGAGCAGAGCCCAAATCCCCCCCGGCTGCCCCCTCCTGTCAGGGACTTGTGCAGAGCCAGAAGGGCCCCCCGGAGCCTCCTTTTCTTGCACCCTCACTCCTCTGGTTCCGTTTGCTCTTCCAACCCCCTCATCCCAAAGCCCTGCTCCCACCCTTGGGATTTATCCGGGTGACTCAATGACAGCTGGGCAGGAACAAGAATCCTTGGGATCCATTTCTCATTAAAAGATCTCCCATGGACACCAGAGCAGAACCACACCTTCTGTGAATTCAATCTCCCTGTGTCTTGCTGTGCTACACTTCAATTACCAAAAAGATGGAAAACGCACCCTCATTTACATTTTTAACTTAATTGGCATAGAGCTGTTCTAAAAATAGCCTTTAGCATTCAAAGTACAGTTTCAAAAATCACCCTAAAGACTTTGAATCAGCCAGACTTGCCCAGCAGGGCAGGGATGCCCCAGCACTTCCTCAGCTGCCACGTTCAGAGAGTTCTTACTCAACACCAAGAACATTTTCCAGTCAGCAACCACATCTCAACCTCTGGGAAAAAATGCAGGCTATGCTCTCCTGGAGTGTTTTATAATTACAAACACTCAAAGAATCTACAAATATTACTCAGCATTGAGCAGACACCTCGTGAGTGCCCACATTTAAGCTGAGGATGTGCTGCAAAGGCCTGACGGGGCTCCGAGCAGGTTTTCCTACAGCACCCCCCGAGATGAGGGAGGAACCAGCTCAGTCCATCCACTGCCCCTCAGTGTCACAGTGACACGACCGTCACAAACAGCCCCGGAGCTCTGGCCCCACTCCTGGCACACAATTCCAGAGAATGGCTCCAGGAAAACCAACTCTCACTCCAGGCTGCAGCAATGCCGCCCGTGCCCCTCCGTATTCCCCCAGACCCACGCGAGCAGCCCCTGTGCTGCACAAACAGCTGCTCCTCCGTGCCACAGGTGTGACCTTACCTGGGAAGGGCGAGGCCAGCAGCGGGATTTTGATGGGGGAGAAGGTGAGGAGGTGGCAGGGCTGGAGGCTGGGCCCCGGGGGGCCCTGGGGGGCCTCGGGCTCCAGTGACACCAGTGCCAGGCTCTGAGTGCCACCCGCTGCCTTAAGGCCGTTCTGGCATCCACCTGTGGGGGAGAGACACAATGAGTGGGAGTGGAGAGAGATTGAGGGAAAATGAGGTTTCCAGCGCCCTGGATTTTGGCACAAGATGGAACAAGATGCAGCACTTCCCACCTGGCCCCTGCACGTCCCCCCAGAGACAGCAGAGCCTGAAGAGGTGTTAGACACAATACATATGTGTTATGTACAATATATATCTGTGTATACGTAGGTATTGTACAGTGAGGCCACTCCCGCAGTATTGTGCTCAGTTCTGCTCTCCAGAGTTCAAGAACCACTGAACCACAGCATCATCGACTTTGGAAAAGCCCTCCGAGATCATCAAGTCCAAATCTTGACCAATCCTCGCCTTGTCCCCAGCCCAGAGCTCTGAGTGCCACGTCCAGGCCTTCCTGGGACATCTCCAGGGATGGGGGCTCCAAACCTCCCTGGGCAGCCCCTGCCAAGGCCTGACCACCCTTTCCATGAGGAAATTCCTGCTGCTGTCCCACCTGAGCCTCCCCTGGCCCAGCCTGAGGCCGTTCCCTCACATCCTGTCAGTGGTTGTGTGGTAGAAGAAACAAAGTCAAGGAGCTACTGGAGAGGGTCCAGCAGAGGCCACAGAGAGGATGTGGGGACTGGAGCATCTCCCTGATGAGGAGAGGCTGCGGGAGCTGGGCCTGGTCAGTCTGGAGAAGGGAAGGCTGAGAGGGGATCCCATCAATCCATACAAATCTGTCCAAGGGTGTCAGAGGATGGTGCCAGGCTCTGCTCGGTGGTGCCCAGCGACAGGACGGGGAGCAATGGACACAGACTAAAACACAACAAGTTCCACCTCCCCAGGAAGAACTTCTTTCCATGGAGGGGGCAGAGCCCTGGAACAGCTGCCCAGGGAGGGCCTGGAGTCTCCCTCTCCGGAGACATCCCAAACCCACCTGGATGTGTTCCTGTGTCACCTGCTCCAGGTGACCCTGCCTGGGCAGGGGGCTGCACTGGGTGATCTCCAGAGGCCCCTTCCAACCCCAGCCATTGTGTGGCTGTGATAGAATTCCTAAGGACTCTCAGAGCCCCTTTGCCACTGGTGCTTCCAAAGCCCCAGCTCGTGGCTGGAGCATTTGCAGCTCTGGAACCCCGCAGCTGTGAACACATCAGCACAGCCCAGAGGGACCAGGCAGCAGCGACTCACACACAAACGGTGCCCAGTTATTACATTTCAATGAAAAAAACACAATAAAAAAGCCAAATATTTGAACACATTGCACGCAATAACTCCGAACTTCCCTAAATAGAAGCTGTCTGACTCCAGATCTGGATTTATGAGTTGCTATATTAAGCACCCACTGCTCCCTCACCTGCCCGGCCGCTCTCCTGTGCTCTGCACACACCTGAGGCTGGCAAGCTCTACATCCCAAAAACTCAGTATGCAGGAAACTTCAGGGAATCACTGAAGTTGGAAAAGCCCTCCAAGAGAACCTGTGCCCCATCCCCACCTTGTCCCCAGCCCAGAGCTCTGAGTGCCACATCCAGGAATTCCTGGGACACCTCCAGGGATGGGGACTCCAAACCCCCCTGGGCAGCCCCTCCCAATGGGAACTCAGGATTCCCCCAAATCCCAGCTCAAGCATCCTTTAGCCCAGGCACTGTTCACTCTCCAGCCTGACACGCTGGCAGGGAAGACCTCCAGAGCTCAGTCTTGGCTAAATATGTTAAATAAACAAGAGCAGCAGTCGTAAAATGTGAAGGAGAAAAGCTGAAGTGACAAACAGCAGCTGTTCCTCCCTCCATGCCGAGCTGAGGAGTCAAGAATTAAGCAATCATTAGCTCATTATGTCATCCAGCACAGGCTCTCAGCTCGTGTGCAAACCCTTCAGGCAACAGCAGACAACTGTGGCACTCCAGAAATCCCTGTTTGATCAGACTCCCCGCTCCAGGCATTCCGAGGGTTTCCTTTCCCTGGGCATCTCTGCAGGGAAAGCAGGGAATGGGTGTTTGGGAAGGGGCACTGCTGGGGTGGGTGGTGCAGCCCCCTCCAACATCACTGCTCTGGGCGGGAGAGCCAGAGCAGGGGACTTGGATAGGATCAGGGAATCATGGAATGGGTTGGGAGGAACCTTAGAGCCCATCCCATCCCACCCCTGCCCTGGGCAGGGACACCTCCCACTATCCCAGGGTGCTCCAACCCCGTCCAGCCTGGCCTTGGTCACTCCCAGGGATCCAGGGGCAGCCACAGCTGCTCTGGGCACCCTGTGCCAGGGCCTCCCCACCCTCCCAGGGAACAATTCCTTCCCAATATCCCATCTAACCCTGCCCTCTGGCAGTGGGAAGCCATTCCCTGTGTCCTGTCCCTCCATCCCTTGTCCCCAGTCCCTCTCCAGCTCTCCTGGAGCCCCTTCAGGCCCTGGAAGGGGCTCTGAGCTCTCCCTGGAGCCTTCTCCTCTCCAGGCGAGCCCCCCAGCTCTCCCAGCTTTGTCCCAATCCTTTATAAACAATAATTTCCCAACAAAATAAGCCTTGAATTAGCAAAACAGAAGTTAAATATTTTCAGTGAGAGTCACCAAAAAAGGGTCTATTATTTCTACTGTATTCTTCAATGCCAAGAAACACCTGCAGCTGCACTAATTAACAGGCACAAAGGCCAAAAATACTCCACAAATATTTCAGTTTTGTTCATTCAGTGATGGATAAATGAAAACAGATTTTTCTGCCAAAGCAACAGTGGAAATTAAAAAAGAAAAAAACAAACAAAAAAACCCCTCAAAATAAAAATTATCAGTGTCCAAGTAATCCAAGTGTTAAATACAAGCTTATTCTTCATTCACCTGGGAACTAGAACAACCATTCAGTGAGGTCAAACACCTGACCTCCAAGATCCTGTGCTCATTCCCAATTCCAACTGTCTGCTGTTGGGAAAAATCCACACAACATCTCCTGCAGCTCTTATGAAAACTAATGTTGTCTGGAAACACGACTTTTCTGCTGGCTTCCTGCAGGGCACACGAGCAGAAAGGTTGTTTACTGCTCATTTGATTCTTTTATTTTGGAGAAGAGGATGCAATTTCCCCACAGAGGGCAGGAAAACAGGAAAATAATGTGAGCCTGGGCTGCTTGGACAGCCGGAGCCTGGGATGAGTAACGCTCCTGGAGCTGGGCTTCCTTATTAAACTTTCATCAATCCCCTCATTAAAGTTTCATCGCTCCGTTGGAAGAGAAGTTTGGGTGGTTTCCCCTCCTTTGATGAAGTTCTCTCTCCTTCTCTCCTGCTAAATAATTCCAGGAAGGAGGGGCTGTCCCTGGGGTGTGAGTGCTGGGAGAGCACGGCCAGGGTCAGCGGGGCCACGCTGCTGCCGTGCCTCAGCTGAGCAGCGCTCCCACGGCGGGCCGGCCTCAAACACAACACTGCATTTGCCAAAGCCACGGGAAGCTGGCCCAGCACTCCTTGAGAGCTGGGGACTTTCATCTGGGAGTCCTGCTCACAAGCAAACCACATTTTGCTGTAAGTTTATCCAAAAAGGCCTTGAAAGGGTTTTGGAATCATCATGAACCACCCCACATTTACAGGGGAATTTCAAGAGTCAAATGCCGTGAAAAGAGGAGTAAAATACTACCACTGATATAACAATGAGGGAAAAAATGCAGTATTTTTTCTAGCAATGGAGTCTTCCCCAGATCTGTTTTTGCCAGGTCATGGCACACCCTGGCAGTGAGCTGAGACTTTGCTGAATCCCAGAGTCCTTGAGGTTGGAAAATCCTCCAGGATCATCCAGTCCAACCTGTGCCTGATCCCCACCTTGTCACCAGCCCAGAGCACCGAGTGCCACATCCAGGGATGGGGACTCCAGACCTCCCTGGGCAGCCCCTTCCAGTGCTCCTGTTCCAAAAATCACCACCTGATTCCAGCCATGCCTTTAACAGGAGCTCCCGATGCCTCCTGGAAGGAACTCCGTCCTCCCATAAAACCCAGCTCTTGACAGCCCTACAGCCCTCCCCATGTCTTTCATCAGAACTTTCAGGATTTTTCAGTAGGATTCTCTGTGTCTGTAAGCTCTGAGTCTTTAAGCAGAATTCGCTGTCCCTTGCTTTGACCCCGGCTGCGGCTGGGAGCTGGCGGTGCCACTGTCACCCGGCACTCCCGAAGGCAGCCAGGTGTCACCCGGAGGTGATCACGGAAAGCTTTGGGACCGCACAAGCTGCTCTGCGATGCCCTGATGCAGCTGCTCTGTGCTCCGAGCTGGGCTTCTGCTGAGCTCTGCTCACAGCTGAGGAGGGGCAGCTCCCCAGACAGCAGCAGGGACCCCAAGGGGGCCCAGGCAGGCACAGGGACACGGGCACAGCGATAGGGGCACGGTGACAGGGGCACAGTGACACGGGCACAGTGACAGGGGCACAGCGACAGGGTCACCGAGGCAAG
>WBMZ01000276.1:0-64303 GCA_013400975.1 Atrichornis clamosus
CCCGCCCCGGCCCCCCCCCGCCGGGCAGCGCCGGGGACCCCCTTCCCCCGCCCGGCCATTCCGGGGCGAGTCCCCCGGCCTCCCCCGCCGTGATTTTTTTCCTGTTTTATTATTTTAATTTTACCTCTCGCTCCTCTTCTTGGAGGGGTCGCTGAGCGGCCTCCCCTCCCACCCCGACTACCAACCTCTTCGCCCCCTTCCCCACCCTCGCAGAGGCGATAGAGGAGTCCCCACCGCGCCCAAACAGCGGCCGAGGGTCTCCTCGCTCGCTCATTGCGCTCCGCATCGCCCGTGGGTCCGCGGGAGCGGAGACAGGCAGCCCCCTCCCTGCCACCGTGCTCGGCCGCCCGGGAAGGGGGAAGGTAGGCAGAGAGGGCGGGAGGGGCCGGCTTCTTCCTCCTCCTCCTCCTGCCGCAGCTGTGGGATCGGCCCCTCTGCCTGCGCCGGAGAGGGGGGGCAGCCTGCTACTGCGAACGAGAGAAAGAGGAAGGGGAAAGAAGAGAAGAAGCGGGGGGGCAGAGAGGGTGTTGAAACCCGCCCCCCACCTTCCCATCCTGCGATCGGTGCTGCCTCCATCAGGACAACAACCCCTCCTCCTTCGCTGCACAACAAGATGTGAAGCGGAGACTCCTGGGACTTATCCTCACCCTCCTCATCCTTACAGCTCCCCTTTCTGCAGCCATTAGCGACGGGCGAGGAAGAAGCGAGTGGAGCTGGGGACCCCGCGCACGCCGTGCCACTCCCCCCGCCGCCTCCCCCCCAGCCCTGTCGCTGGCGGTGGGTATTTTTTCGCAGGGTGGTGTTGGAGGGGGAAGGAGCCGCTGCTAGAGGACGGTGATCTTTTTTTCTTTTTTCCTCCTCCTCTCTCCTCCTTCGCCCGCCTCCTTGTGGCGATGAGGAGGAGGAGGACGGCGCCGAGGAGGAAGAGGCTGATGGCGGCGGTGAGGAGGCAGCAGGAGGAGGAGACCCCCCGAAGGATGATGATGATGATGGTGGCGGCGGCGAGGAAGCACCAGCATAACAGCCGGGATTAATTTTACTAAAAAAAAAAAATATTCACCAGCCTCCTTTTTTTAAATTTTTTTTTTTTTTTTTTTTTTTTTTTGTGGGGTTTTTCCTGTTTTNGCTTTACCTGCTCTTCCCATCTTCGTTCAGCCCTTTCGCCTGGGGGAAGAGGCCTCACCCCCCCCGCCCCAGGTCCCACCTCTCCCTGCTTCTCCGCTGCCGCCCTCCCAGAGCCCGAGGAGCAGAAAAAAGGGGAACTTGGCCCCCCTTCTCCGCCAGATCCTCCTCTCTCGTTCTCGGCGTTATTGTTGTTCTTCAGCTGACTCGGGGCCCCAGAAGAACGTGAAGGTTTTGGGGTTCACCCTCTACCGTCTCTCTGCTCTGAGTGATTGTCTAAAAAATTAAAAATGGCCGAGAATGTGGTGGAGCCGGGCCCGCCTTCAGCCAAGCGGCCTAAACTCTCTTCACCGGCGCTCTCCGTGTCCGCCAGCGACGGCACAGGTCAGTCTCGGGGGCCCAGGCCCTCCCCACCTCTCGGTGCCGCAATTACTACCCTTTTCTCCCCTCTTCTGCCTAAATCTCCTCCTCCCTTTTGCTGCTGTTAACTCGAGATTGCCTTTCTCTTTCCCGTCTGTTTCTCCTGTTCTCGCTCCGTTTGAACCTATTGGCGTTTATGGCATAGGGAGGGTGTTCGGCTGTTTCTGCCCTTCTGGTTTTTTGGAAGTGATTGAAAGCAAAGCTGTTCAGTTTATTGTGCTTTTGATCAGCTGCAGATAGGACTTAACAG
The DNA here is from genome assembly GCA_013400975.1 of Atrichornis clamosus. Taxonomy (NCBI): domain Eukaryota; kingdom Metazoa; phylum Chordata; class Aves; order Passeriformes; family Menuridae; genus Atrichornis; species Atrichornis clamosus. The sequence goes on from WBMZ01000276.1 coordinate 1,793, forward strand.
TTCGTCATTTTCGTGTCTTTCACAATAGTAGTTATTACTGAGCTCCCTGCTAAGCATAATGCCAGTTTATTTAATGCTAGTTGCAGAAATACCAAATAGTGCTGAAGACGGTGCTTTTATACACTTAATTGTTGAATTACGCGTGTATGCACAGATGTGTTGTGTTTTTTATTTTATTTTCCATATACAGGGGTTTTTTTTACAACTCATTTAGAAACGAAATTTATTTCTCTGCTATTTTTTTTCCTTCTTGTGTGCAGTCTGCTTGTTTGATTCACTTTTTACAATCATTCGTTATTCTTTCTTGTAGAAGGGTATCAAAATACTGCTTTTCTGATTCAAATAGACCATCCACTTTGGGAAAAACAGCTAAAACCAAAATCCAGATGCTAGACTTGTGGCATAACATTTATCGAGACTCTTATCTTCTTGGAGATGAAATTTTATTTCACCTTATTTGCATTAAGAATCAATATGGAGTGTAGTTCATCTTGCATCTCCCGTTTCTTTGCTGCAAGACCAAAATGTCTGAAATTCCTCTGTAGACTTAAGAGCTGTGAAAAGGGGCATCTCTGCAGTCCTGCAAAGGTCTTTGGTGATGCTGCAAAGGCAAGCTAGAGCTTGGAAATTTTAGGTGTCCCAATCCCTAGCAAATATGAACTGGTTGTACTGGGAGGGGGGAGGTAGTAACAAAGGGTTGTTCAGCTTTTTAATGCTTTTTGTGAAGCAGGTGACTATTTGGTGTCATTTTGCTATGAGAGTACTCTGTTACCTGTCCCGCAGGAGTTTCTTTGAACTCACATTAGATCCTGTTAGCCTATGGGTTATGGAGGAAGTCTCCTCCTGCCAGAGTCTGGTGAGTGGTGGCATTTCTGAGGGCACCAGTGTTCTTGTTCAATGCAATTAACAACTGGCAAGAAAAGGGAAGAGTTGTTTTCTTGTTTGTTTGGGTTTTTTTTTCTGAAAAGCTCATTTTTTAACAATTAACAGCAGGTTTTAATAGCAGGTTTTTGGTTGAGCAGTGAACGTAATTCTACTTGGAATCATCTCTAAAATTTTGATTTTGCTTTTTTTATTCTTGGTGAATGATATATTAGTTTTGAAAAGTTTGTGTGCGACTTTTAGAGCATATTAAGTACAGACAATATTATGTTGTAATTGGAGGACATGACTATTCCAAATATCAACAGGTTTCTAGTAAGAGAGTAGAAGTGTTGGAGAAGCTACTCTTTAGCTAAGAGTTGAAGAGCTGAAGTTGTTGGCTTTTTTTGTGCTAGCTTTGGAAGCCAGTAGTTAATTCAGTAGTAACCGTTTTTAATTTGTCTTGACAAGTGGTTATTTTGCTCCATTTAGAGAGGTGAAATAAAAGCGTTTTGTGAGAAAAGTTCTGGAACTTTAAAAATATGAAAGTTAAAGGCATATTTCGAGTCAGATGAACACGCATGTCTAAGTTAAGACATTTGTGATCAAATAAGAGTTGGATAATTTGTGAATGTATTTCAGTTTAACAGGTGCAGACTTTCACAGAATACTTAGTCTTTAGTTGTTAACTTACTGGGCAGCTTACTAAATGAACTTTTTACAATTTTGGTGGAAGCTAGGGACTGGACAGTTTCAGTAGTGTAAAAATGTGATAATTTTTCCCATAGTGATTGGTACTGTCATCACCTGATAGCTACGCAGAGGTTTATAGTGGCGCAAACATTTCATTTATGCTACATAAAAACTATTAAAGAATTCCTAATCTTCTGGCTTTTTTTTTAATTGCCAACTAGTTATGTGAAAATGGGACAGTTCTGCTTTATGTTTTTATAAGATAACATCATACCTGTTTTTCTAAATAAAATCCAACCTACAAACCAATGAATGTATTTTGAGGGTTATATTTTTTCACTTGCTGCTTGAGACTGCAGTTTTTGTCACACTTCTGCTGTTGTGAAGAAATGCTTTGAAGTTTACTTTTTTAAACCTATCTGTTGGTTAAATATGCTTTGAAATAGTGCAAGCAGCTGTCATTAAGTAAATTCCACTTATAGAATCTGTTGTATTGTCCCCACTCCTCAGTTAATTATAGAAAATAAATAACATGGTGCTTATGTACTTACTCAAGCACTCTTTTTAAAACTGTTAGATTCTCAGCACCATCAGAGGGAAGGAGAAAGGCAAGAAACTTGTTCTGTTGATGCAGCTTACACTGTTGATGAAACCTTTGCTAGCATCTGTGCATAGTGCTGTTTTTGCTATTAACTTTTTGATTGGTTTCTTAATCTGAAATTACATTCTAGCTTGTTAGATACCTAAAAATGATGACTGTCTCCTGTCAACTTATTCCCAAACTTGCAGTTGTTAAATATATTTATATTGAAGACTAAGAGTAGTCTCTCACTCACGTTTTCACGGTAGACCTGGATGATACTCCTGTTTCGATCCTGTAATGTACTGAACTCTAATGCTGGTGGCTTTCTTCTAAAAGGAAGTCAGCAAAGATTGTTCTAATATGCTTGATTTATTGGCAGTAGCCAGATACAGCTGTATTTCCCACTGTTGTTGCAGTGCTACATCATCTTCTGTCTTAAAAGTTATAGATGGTTCATGTGTTCCCTGCTCAGAATTTGCTTTCCCATAGAACATACTGTGTTAGTGTAGTTTTTAGTAGTTTTATTAATGCCAGTTCATCCTTTAGGAGGGAAATTGAAATATTTGTAGCACATCTTGTAATAAACATTTAGAAGTAATTTAGAAAGTCTTGGTGTTGTCAGTGCCCTGTAGCATATTAGAAGTTTTGAATGGTCTCATTTTTTATTTAGTGCTGTATAGCTCTAGAATAATTTCAGAAACAGACTGTGTGAGATTCCCTTAAACTACCACAGGGTTTTCTTCAACTTTTTTTTTTCCCTATTTAAGTGTTAAATTTATTGCAAAGAAGAGTGGTAATGATCCGTGTATCTTGTCCAGGCCTTAAGGTTGCTGAGGGTCATTACAACTCTACAGTGGAGTCATCTTTTGGTGGCAACACTGACTTTGTGACACTTCTGTACCAAAATGGTTACATTGACATAAGTCCTTTGCCAGTGTAGCTCCTTTGCTCACTTTTCCTAACTGGTAGCAACAGTTTTGATATGTTGCACCTACTCTAACAAGACTTTCTTAAACATTATGTTAGCAAGCTGGTGCTTGCTAGTCCCCACACTGTAACAGAATAATTTGAGTGTGTCCTGAGGAGTTATCTCCTGGAGTAAAATAGGTGAAAGTCCTTAATAAAAATACTTTTTTAATTGGAAGCTTTAAACCACTTTTTTTGGAGGTTTTTTTTGGGGGAAGGTGTCTTTTTATTTGTGAATCTCTCAACTTTTCCTGCAGTAATGTGGGTGTGCTGAACTTGCTATGTACAGATTTCTATGTGGTATTTTCAGGACAGAAGAGTTTAGTCATATTTTACAGCACACCCCCCGTCCCCCATTTCTTCTCCCCCTTAGAAATAACCTGTGAACTGGGAAAGTGTTTTGGGCTCTGGGTTCAGAACTGCTATTTCATCACAGAATAACAACAGAGTATACGCCATGCTGCAGTATGTTTGTATAGTGTAAGGTCTTTAGGTTGCTAGGTCTAAAAATAAGATTTTAAGTGCTTAATGTTTTGGCTTGCTGTGACATTGAAAGTCAGTTTTCTATAATTGGTTGGCATATGTGTTATATCAGAGATCAGAGAATGTATGTATGTGCCTTAACATCCTTCAGTTTACTATTTCCAAAAGTCAAGTTTTTATGAGCAATAGCACATCTTCAATCTCCCTTGAAGTACCCATCTTTTATAGAGTCTGTATGTTCCTTTTTGTCAGGAACTGTTTCTGTCCTTTCAAATTTTACTCTCCCTGACATCAAAGGTCTAAGACTTGTAATGAAACTTCTCTTCTGGACTACTGCAATTTTGACTGATACTCATCTTTCATTTGTTCCAAATGGATCAGGATGTTTCCTTTCTCCAAATGAGTTATATTAATCTTGCCTCACTGCCCTTTTCAATTCTATTTTCTGACAGTTGTGTGGTTTTTGCTAGTGTTTGTATATATTACATTTAAATTCTTTTCACCAATTTGTTTTCTAGCTAATGTTAAAGATCAGGCGATTAGCTGCATTTAATTTACAGCCATAAGTTAAACATTTTCATCCCTTCTTGTTAAATGCCACATTTTTTCTGCTTTTGCCTTAAAATGTTGTTTGATGGATGGCATATACTGTAAATCAGGTATTGCGGTGGTGGATGCTTGTGTGGCAAAAATGAGTGTCTTTGCTGTGTAGCTAAGCAGGCTTTCAAAGTAACTGTATTAGGAATAAGTTTAAATTCAAAGAATTTAAGTCTGTGAGACTTCTTTAAAAAGTAAACCAATCGTTCATATAGTGCTTAGTGAGTTTTTAAAGAAAATCTTGCAGACTTTTGAATTGTGTAGATTTCCAAACTGCTATATTTATTCTTTTGTGTCTTTCACCAAGTAGATTGTGTGTCTCTGACATAGGTAGGTACTTTTTCTGAGCAGTGTTATAAAGGTTAATTTTATAAAAAAATGAAATACTCACTATAACACAGGGACCATACATACCATGGTGTAAAACTGAATCTTGAGCACTTACAGGTAAAAAAACTTTGCGACTGGGAAACCAGTTTGCAATTGCAATTTGAAAATAGATTCACAAGTTTGATATTTCAGGGAAAAACCTTTATTGTTCAACGTGGGAATTTAAATCCTAGATTTAAAAAAAAATCTACTGATTTTTCATCCTGTTCCTCACAGTCCTGGAGTAGGGCTTGAATTGAGTGTAAAGGGCCCCCTAGTTCAGGTTATTGGTCTGTTGTGGATTTGCAGAAAACTACATTTTATCTGGGAAGGGTTTATCAGACTCTAGAGTTTAGTATATGCTTTTGGGGTATGTGAGTCTCATAAGATATTGGGATAAATGCTGAACTTTTACTGTAGGAATTCTGGGTTTTGTATCTTTACAACTTGGAGAAAACTACCTTTTAATTAAATTTAATTTTGTATGGTTTAATGTGTATTTCCTGCATCTTCTCTGTAGGCTACTTGATCATCTCCAGTGTGTCACCTTGTTGCTTTTTTAGCCATTTTGGCAACAACCGCAGTATCTTGCTTAGCTGCTTTAGCAGGAGGAGCCTTTCAGTGCTTGTTCCAACAGTGTAACAATACTACTTCAGCCTTTCTCATCACCTGAACTAGTGCTCTTCTGAGAGGGTTTGCCCCAAAATAGTTTATGTTTATAATTTTGCTGTGTAGGTTTCATTGACAGACAATGCAAACCTGTCTCTTAAGGATTTCGCTTTTCTGTCTTTACTTAAACTGTAGCAGCAGGCTGAAGTAAAATACATCTGTCTCTGCATATGGCGGTGTGCCTGACAAAATACTTCTGTGACTGCCTTGGATTTGTAGAACTTCAGTAGAACTTAAACTGGGGCAGAGATCCTCTCCCTGAACAGTGTCTGACAACATATCGTTCTCTTCCTAAATAGCAACAAGTTTTCTTAAAATGGACTGGCATATGAATGTGTTTAAAGTTCTCTTAAAAACTCAATGTGCTGTATTCTCCTTCAAGCACCTATTTCTTCCAAATCTTTTTGAAGAAAATCAGGAGTCTTGAATTCTGGTGAACTCAAATCATAGCAACTTGTGGCTCAGTTAATGCTGTTCCTGTAAACACACCTGACATGAAGGATGTGAAATTGAGATCCAGTCTAGGATTTTCATTAAAAAGCGCAAGTTAGATACAGGACCTTCAAAACTAGCACAGGTTATTTTCTATTTTTGGTTGTAGTGAGATGGGGCAGTTAAAGATTTAGCTTTTTCCATTTGATGGTGTGAAATACTTCTGCACTGCATCTTTTGTTGTATCCCCATAAGAGATCTAAGTATCGGAGTTTTGAACTGTCTCTGTTTGCTTGCAGTATCATGATTTACTGTTTTCTGCTTTGTAGAACTTCTAAATACTACTGAATAGATAGTTTCTCTTGTTTTAAGAGTGATTGTGATACACTCTTACTGTGTTAATGAACTAAAGTATTCTAATTCTCAGGGATTTTGCCTTTTTAAATTCTAATAAAAAGTAAAATTCTGGCAAAATGCTGATAAATGGCTTGCTCAGTACAAATTTTGCTGAAGCTAAACTGCCTTTTACATGTTCCTGAATGTAATTTCAGGAAATCTGGGGAATTACTGGTTTAAGATAATGAAGTCTGATTTGCTGACTTACGCTATTTTGTTTACTTGTATGTTTTTTGTACATAAATTCAGTTTTGCTTTTTACTTTAACTCCAGAGTAATACTGAATGAACTGAGAAAAGTGACTTGACTTTTTGGTAATTGTATATGCAGATTACATAATTTCAAAGTAGTTGTTAACTTGACAATGAAATGAACTTTTCCCTTTTCTTGAAACTGATTTGTAATCACTTCTAAAATGAATTCAGCGTGTTTGTGTACATGAGGGTGTTCCCATCCTGTCTGCATGTACCCAGTTTTTGTCCACCAGCACAACTTCTCTCACTTTCTAGACCTGTGTGCATACACAGATGCCATTGGGAATAAGAATACTAATTTAGAGACTTCTGACTGAAGTTAAAGGTAGCCCAGTGAAATTTATGCAAATGTTTACAAGGAAATTATTAACTGTGTGACTTCAGCATTTTGGAATTAAAATGTCCAAACTTCATCTTATGTGGATTATTAGTGGTGGCAAGACTAGTACCTTTGTACTGTGTCAGGTAACAGCATGAGTAGGCAGGTACATAAATAAAAATGGCTCTGAAATTCCTGCTTAACTAATATTAAATCTTTTAACATACCCTATTCTTGATTTTTGACCCCAGTCTTTTCCATACAATTACACCACTTCTGTTTCCCTAGAACGTCTACAATTCCATATTCCAGAATCAACTATTGCATTTTCACTATGGTTTTCAGCGGTTAACAACTGCTATCTATCTCTAAATACTGGTTTTTGAGGAACTTTGAATATGACAATGAAAAGTTTGTTATAAACACAATTTTCTTCTGAAGTTGCAAAGAACATGCATCAATCAGACTCTACTGAAATTGGCATTTCTGGTGATATTAGTTTGGGACAAGTATGACTTAAACTTGCAGGTTATTGAGACTTCTCAAAATTGAGACTACTTTCCTTAAGCAAGAGTTGATGTGTTTGACACCAGTGTTTGAATAGTGATTAGAATACCTTAAAAATGAAGAGAGCAAAGTTCTAATTTTAGGACTCCAGTAGATATTGAGTGATAGGTTGTTGTTGTTTACCCTTGTAAAATATTTACATTTATGCCTGGTTGTTATAACTAATACTGGAATCATGTGCATTGTAGATGGTGAATTGGACTTTGATCAACAAATGTTTGATTGTTTTAAAAAATACTTGTGCCAGAAGTTGTGTGCGACCGTAATGTGCTAACATGTTTTGTGCCTTTGGGTTTGTGGTCTTCCAGGTGTTTTGAAGAAGTATTTTTAATATGTTGTCTGCTTGTATTGTTTGCAGTCTTACCTCAGTTTACCATGTTTCTTGATGTAGTGAAGAATTTCAGGTCTTTTCTGGATTAGCAGAGAAGGAAAGAGGCAGTGCTTTCCCAGTTTCTTACAGGGAACAGAATTAACATCCAAGTCTAATATATAATATATAAACAACTGAATACTGTTACTCAAATAGGATAATGCAAAATAAGAGTTCTTAGTTCTCATTTGCTGTTAAGGGGTTACCCCCCACTTTGGGGGTGAGTGATGATTAGTGCTGTCCAAGGATTTTGGAAGCAGTAGTTACAATGATGACTCTAGACCTTAATACCCCAGGCTGATGTGGATGTTTTGCCCCTTCATTTTTGAATCAATTTAGTAGATTAATTTAAATTAGTTCTGTGTTTTAAGTTAGGGAAAATATTTTGGCAGAGCTTGTATTACCATTGCGTAATTGTGGCTTCATAGAGAATCTACATGAAAAGCCACCTCTTTAATGGATTTTATGGTCTCATCTCCAAAGTACTGTATAGCAAAGTTCCTACCAGGTGAGAGACTCTGAGAGTTTTTGCCTCTTTCTTAGGCATATGGGGTTTTGTTTGGGATTTTTTTGTTGTTTTTCTTTTCCTTCCTTGATAAAACTGCCTGAACACATCTAGCTTAATTTTCTGTCATTGCAGAGGCCTTAGGAATTGATGAGCTTATTAGCACTTTGTTTCAAGTCTGTGCTTCACTTTTGCTTTGCATTTTCATGGATACCTGAGGATTGTCCTATGCGATTGTGTCTCCTTATCTCATTCTGCCTTTTTTGGTTTCATGTTTTGAGTTCTGGTGCTTCTTTGAAGGCATATCAGATGTTGCATTTTAGGACCTGTAATACTGGTGCTCGACTGCAAGCTTGAATGGCTGTTTTCTCTGGAACACTGGTTGTATCTTCTGGGCACTTTCTCTGTTACATGTAGGCTCTGTTCAGTTCTGGATAGCTTTTGTATCACCATGCAGGGAAGATACTGACCTCAGCACCTTATTGTTGTTCTTTGTCTGAAAGCACAGCAAAGGTATCATGTTTTCCATGTGGTTTTTCAACATCACCTGTGGTTCCTGTCAACCCTGTCACATGCATGCTTTGTATTCAGTGTCCTATATTAAGCCTTGTCCACTTGTTTCGTTGTGAACCCAATGACTGTAGTATAATTTGATCCACTAATAGATTTCTGGACTCCAGAAACATTTGTGCAAAAGGTGACTGTTCAGCAGTTTTCTAAGTTGGTGTCTCTTTGGAATATAATAAAATAAATGGGATGCAGAGACAGGAACTGTTGAGTTTCTTACCTTGTTGCTGGTCTTACAGAGCTCAGAAGTAAGTAGTTGTCTGACACATCTGCCATGCAGGATTCTTGAGGCATCACTGTTCACACATGATATTTTTTCTTCAGATTATGCCAACTCTTCTCGAGATTGAATGCTCGACTGTCTTGAGTCTGAGGGTACAGTAACACATGAGAGTGAAATGTTGCTATTTTGTAGCATGTGGGGAAGTTCTTAGAAAACTAGTATTGTTCGCTGCAACCTATTTGCTAGAACCAGATAGCTTCCATATAGGTAAATTCCTGTTTTATTCTGAAAGGTGAATAAAGGTCTGTTGTCTTAATCCAGAAATGAGAAAATGTCTGAATCCTGACTGTAGGCTGGCTAGAAAATATCTAAAAGAAACTAGTATGTACCACTTGAACATGTGTTGATTTCTTTGCTAAGTACCTAGTATTGATATATTTTCCTTGTTTTATAAGCATTGTCAGAAATTGCTGCCTTGCCTTGCATGCTTTGAGAGCTGTTGCATCACTGGTGCTGCCAGGTGCTCTTGCAGTAAAACTAACTTGAAATAAATACTTTGTAACTAATTTGAAAATTGATCACTTGATAAGGCACTGAAGTCTTATTGACATAAGGATTTTGATTGCATACTCTGCATATGTATTAGTTTAAAGTCCATTTTGGTGCCAGGTGGCTTTTCAACCCAGGCTGGCAATTTCCTTGCATCTTGCAGATTAGACATTGTCAAAGGCAGGCTTTTAAAAGCAGAACCCAAAATCAAGGAAACAATCCATAGTATGCAACGTGGGTCAGGACACTGATTTTTGAAGTTGCTTTCTCACAGTTCAGGGCACAGTTCATATTACTTAATCCAGTCTAACTGAACTGCCATTGAAAGAAATGGACCTGCTCCTTCTGCTGTCTTTTCTGACTCACTTTCTCACTACAGATCTAATGTAGCCAGGGCAAGTCAGACTGGTTTCTTGACTTAGAAAAAAAAAAAAAAGTCTTGCTAAGTGTTCAGTAGTGGTACAGTTCCTAAAAGGAATTATGATATACTTTTGCATGTTGAGATGACCTCAGCTTACGACTTTCTGATCTACTACTTAGATGTTGTTTTGTGGAGGTTTTCTTTCCTTTGACTCGTAGGTGGCAGTAGCAATCAATTCTGTATGTTCTTGCTACCTGCAGAAAGAAATACACAAATAATACCATAAATAGCATAATGCGAAATCACTTTGTACTACCCTGTTGAGATCAGGATTTAGCTCTACCACTACTAACACTTCCAATGTATTACTGGATGGTTTTGGGCTTTAGGTCAGATACTGCCTCTTCTGTTACATTCCAATTTTTCTGTGTCTTATTATAACCCAAGATCTCTAGAGATTATGAATCAGGTAGACAAATCTTTGCAGGGCTAATCTTCCTCTTCTGCCTTCCCACAAGCTTTATTTTGTTAGCAAGAAATCTTTGTGTATCCTTAATGAAATAGATTGCAAGACTAGCAGTGGGCTCGGTGGAAAATCCATCAGTTCTCTGGATATTTGTCATCATTGTCTTAAGCTATGTCTTTGGCTCTTGTGTGAGTGTATGCGCTCTTGTTTTCACATAGTTTGTGAGCTGTCTGGCCCAACCTTGTCAGTTTTTGGATTGATCCTAGATAGAACTCTCCACAGTGGACTTCAGGGCACCAAGTCTACTTAGAAGACTGAAATGGATTGCAACTGTTGTTAGACATACATAAGGTCGTATTGATCTTTATGGTCTTTTGATACTATGTTTCAGTACTGTGTCAGAAAATTTCTGCATTTTAGTTGACTAAAACTGTAATTTTCATAGATGACCAGACAACTGAAAGTTTATTCTAGTTTTGTTGTTTATCTACTGGTTAAATAAGACTTAGAAATTTATTTTTGGAAAAGACTTCTGAAAAGAGCAAACTCACACCAGAACATTGCATTCTTGGTACTTACAATTTTGGCTAATAGCTGATGGTATTCTTTTACAATGAAATGTCTGTTGTAGAATCTCTAGGATTAAAAATTCTAACAAATTAGTCTTACATGGAAAGAGCATTTTCGATGTTTTGATGTAAAGAACTAATCCAGTTGGGATTATTTCACAATTGTTCAGGTTGAGAGTTGGTTTTTTTAGTGTAGCTGGTAATACGTTGTGTCTTAAGGCATGAATAAAAAGAATTAAAGTAACTTTGAGTTTTTATGACATTTTTCTTCCTGTTCGCTGATGTCACAGAATGACCAGGCCAAGGAGCTCAAGTAGCTTGTACCTGGATGCTCCAGTTGGTTATGGGCTAGTAAGCCTTAAAGCTGGAATTATCTCCTCATTTATGAGGAGGGAGAATTTCAAGAAGAGTGAGAACTTCAGAGAAGCAGATTAATATTTTCTTGTGAATAAAGATGACCAAATCTTGTCTCTCAGCACAAGAATTGCACTGTGCCTTTGTGTTGTTACATCTGAAATCATCTAAATGGGTCTTCGTGTGAAAGTACTATGTAGTAGTTTGAAAACCTAATTAGTTCCTCATATTTAAACATTTACTGGTCACTTTCCAGGTGATTTTGTGAAGGGTTTTATGTACAATGGTCAGACCTCAAGAAAGGTGAAGTTTGGGACTTGCCCTGTGCTGGAAGTTGTGTTTGTTCAAGAGCAGAAATTCTTTGCCCAACTACAAGCAGTCAAAAAACTGGCCCTTGGACTGTGTGGATGCTGATGGGAGGTGTCTGTGTGCTGCCATGATGGTGATGTAGGTGCAGGGTTTATGCTGGGTCATGTTTTTTCCAGACACTTAACTTTTCTTTTCAGTTTTGTTTATTCATTATTAAGGACAACAGACTAACTTGTGAATTCTTGATGGTGACTTTTAGTTCTTCCTCACTCATGGGCTGTTTGTCAGGTTATTAGCCAGAGTGTTTTCTGGATCCAGTGCTTCAACAGTTGTCTGTTAAAGGCGTCCTAACAGGCTTCTTAAGATGCCAACTGAAGGTGGTTTAAGCTGTCATCTGGTTTTTTTTGATTGCTTTTTCCATTTCCTTGATCTCTAATTTGAAGGTCTCTTCCTGTGACTCTTCCCATGTTCATCAATATTTAATTGTTAAGCTAACCACTGAGCATTGTAAGTTGGTTTTGGTTTTAGTTTTTTTTTTGTTTGGGTCTGGGGTTTTTTGGTCATGAGGTGTGTGTTTGGTATGTTTTGAGAAGAGTTTACTGACACACAACTCTAAATTCATCATTTTAAATGAAAGAGAACTTGGTCAAACTTTATTCTTCTGATTGTTCCTTCACTTCTGAATCTTCAAAAATACCATTCATGCAAATGAATGATCAGTCCTTAGTATGTTTTGCAAAGTATAACTTCCAGCACAAGATATATGTTAATGAAGAATGGGCTAATTGATTTTAATAGTTTACATAGTTCTTTAGTGGAAATTTTCCTTTGGTCTCTGGTGCTTTGCAGTTATGTAGAGTGTATAAAAGGAGTGTTAAAATCTCTGTGCTCTTGCGAATCTCACATTGTATTTTCAGAATTCTGAAGTCATGATCTTACCTGTGGTAACAGTTGCAAAGTTACAGAAACTCTGTTAGTACAGGAGTTTGGTAATTTGGGTATGATAGAATGTGAAACATTTTAAACAGATTTGTAATGCTGATGAGCTTTCCTGACTTACTTGCTGTTTAACTGTAATATTTTTCTGCTAATATTTGAACCATTTGGATCTTGAGCTCCACCAGTTCTGATCACTGCAGTCAAGGCTGCACTTGAGCTTTGCATTCCTCACCAGCCCTTCCTTGTTGGTGAGAACAAGGTCCAGCACAGTACCTCTCCTTGCCAGCTCTTCTGTCATTGGAGAGGGAAGTTACCATGAATGCATGTCAGAAACCATAAGCTTTCCAAGTTATTTTTGGTTTAACTACCATAGATTAAATAGACCAAGGTGTGTGCTACTTCTGCAGACATAAGAATTTCTTGTTTTCTTGAGGAAATAGGTTCTGGGTACTATGTAATATTCTGGTATTTGTATATTCCAAATAGCAATCTTTTGCCACTTAGTTCCCTTGGGGATTGCTTTGCATGGGTTTTAGAGATGGGAATTTGATTTTCTTGTCCTAGTGTTTTTCACAGTTTTGTGGCCAGGAAGGTCACTTTGTTTTCTGGCAGTGTTCGTTGTGGGAAGATACTGGCTGTCTAGTGAAGTTCAATGAAATTTGGCAATTCAGTGCTGGTATGACTGGATGTGGAAGAATGAAAGAACTGAACATCTACCCAAAAAAAGAAACCAAAACAACCAACCCAAATGCCAAAACCCCCAATTCAATCTAAAACCCCACAACCAAACCTCTATTTATTATTTTATAAGTAGTCAACATTTTTTTAAACTGTAGTGCTATATTGGTTATGGCTATTCCAAAAGTGACAGTTTGTGAAAGTTAAAAATTATAAGGACAGTGTTTTCCCATCAACCTGTTAATTGTTTCTTGTAATTGCTAATTCCATTTGCTAACTCTGAGAGATTTCAATACTTTTTTTTTTTCACTCCTCTCTTGTCAAACTTTTCAAATTGAGAGATCACAGTCTGAGATATTCAATGATCTTTCAACACAAATTGTACGAGACTGAAGTAGAATGGTCTTCTCTATTTCAGACTCCATAAAGTTTAGAATTACTTTTATCCTGACAAATTGGATAGCTTTCAGTAACAACTGATAAGGGAATTTTACTCAAACATAAAAAGTCAAGTTTTGTTAGTTACTTGAAATTAAAAAATAGAAACTAATGAATGAGATTTTCCTTCAAGACACTATTGATTGCTCTGACCTCATATACAATCTGTTTTGTTTTTCAGATTTTGGATCACTCTTTGATCTGGAACATGACTTGCCAGATGAACTGATCAGCTCCACAGAACTTGGACTCACCAATGGTGGTGACATTAACCAGCTGCAGACCAGCCTTGGCCTGGCACAAGATGCTGCCTCTAAACACAAGCAGCTGTCTGAACTTCTACGGGCTGGTAGCTCCCCAAATCTCAATATGGGGGTTGGTGGCCCTGGTCAGGGCATGGCCAGTCAAACCCAACAAAATAGTCCTGGAATGGGAATGTTAAACAGCATGGTGAAAAGCCCTATGGCACAGGCTGGGTTGACTTCTCCCAATATGGCAATGGGTGCAAGTGGATCAAACCAGGGTCCTTCTGCCCAATCCACAGCAGCAATGATGCCAACAGTAAACAGCCCGGTTAACCAGCCTGGCATGGGAATGAACACAGGGATGAATGCTGGCATGAATCCTGGGATGTTGGCAGCAGGCAATGGACAGGGGATGTTGCAGGGGCAAGTCATGAATGGTTCAATTGGAGCAGGCAGAGGGCGACCTAATATGCCATACCCAAACCCAGGAATGGGTAGTGCCAGTAACTTGTTGGCTGAGACACTGCAACAAGGCACTCCGCAGATGGGAGGGCAGGCTGGACTGAGAGGGCCACAGCCTGGAGCCATGAACAAGGTAAGGCACTCTAAACTTTATTACCTTCCTTATTGTTGACTTCATTTTGTAAAATTTATTCCTCTGCAGAATGAGTTCTGTAGGGCTTTTTCTTTAAGAATCCAGTGTCATGGGGTGAATAGTTTATATGCTGCTGAAGTGGAATTTGTGATGGCCATACAAAGTGAAAGTTCAGTCTTGCACAACAAGCAAGACTATAGTTAGAGTAGAAAGCCTATTTTAGAAATCTTGTGGCAGTATAGATTATCAACAACACTGAAAAGTAACTTGATTGTATTTTATTCTGTTTTATTCTTTGTCCGCAATTGTATTTTTCCATCTAATGTGATGCTGGTATTGCGAGTGTGATGGGAACCCATCAGGACCCTTTAGATGTTGTGGTGCTTTTTTCTGTGTGACAGTTAATGGAAGTATTTGTTATCTGAGATCGACTGAGTGTTTATGCTGTAGCAGATGCTGAGGCACATACAGGTTTGAATTGACTGATCTACTCAGTGTATGTGCTTAGACTTACATCAGCCTTGTTAAGAAATAGATATTTGAGTTAATGGTGGAGAAGGAATACTTACGTAAACACCTGAAGACGAATGTTCGGTTCTTAGGACTGTTAATCTGACTCAGTTCTAGTCTTAAAATATACAATGCCTTTGTCTATAGGAGAGTAAATCAGAAAGCTAAAAACTAATTGTTGTTGACATTTTTTTTAATACTGAGAGGGAAATAAATGTGCTTTTGTGATTCAGGAGGTTGGAAGAAAGTTGTTGTAAGTCAGCAAAAAGATGAGAGAAGATCTACTGGTTTAAGTGACAGATGTCTAAATTTAATTTTTGTCATTCACAATTAACTGTCTTAGAGTAGGAGCTACTTGAGTATTTATTCTCTAGTTTTTAGTGTTTTGATCAAAAGCCTAGAAAATACTTAAATGCTTCTGTTCACTTAAGGTGGGTGTTTTGTGTTTCTTGGCTGATGAGGGGAGAGGTTTTTTTAAAACTAGCTTTGCAATACCTAAATCTATCTCAGAATGTCTAAAGTCAGTCCACTTGGAGGACTTGGAATGATAAGTAACAGTCTATAAATGTATTTGAAATGTAAATAAAAATTATGCTGTGTATTAATGTTTTTGCTATGCTTTAATATATTAAGTGAAATTACTTTAGTGTCTTGTGAGCATTCATTATGAAATTCTTTGATCTTAGCTGCTTGCTGAAGCTGAGTGTGCTAACTTTTGGAGCAGGGTGTGTATATGTGTATATGTGTTTAGTAATGAGTTGATTTTGTGGTCTGGTCATTTCAAATATTTTTGCCTGATAGGAAAGTTTTTGCAAAGCTTGATTACTACAGTGGAAAATTTGTATGCAACTTACAGTGGCAAGAAATATTCAGTTACTTGAAGTATTCTTGTATTGGAATTATATAATACCTCCTTATTCCTTGGCTGTAAAAGAAATTTTTTTTTGATCTTCAGAAAGCTGTATTCAGAGGTCAAAAATTGACATACTGGGTGTTTGGATGAAATGCAACTTCTTAATCCTTACCAGAGCTAAAGTAGGGTTTTGCACTATAATAAGCTCATTTATCCAGAAGTAAAGAAAGGACATAAAATCAAGCTTTTGACTGATGTAGTCTAAAATTAAATTTTCTACTTTCCAAAATTCCAAAATATGCTGTACATCTAAAGTAAGAACATTTTATGCTTTTGAGAATATTCAGACCAAAGACACGATAACTTTTGGTTTTTAGTTCATAGTCCCAGACTGGTTAACAATATTTAGAATTAATTGCTGATAAAAGAATCTTGAGACTTTTTGTGTAAGTATAGTGTGTATAGCCCTCGTAAAGGAGTTGGAACTGCTGGATGAGAAAGAACAGTCTGAAATGGAGGCTGAAATTCCAGAATGTCTTCAATTGGTTTGGTTGTTGGCAGGGAGCCTGTGTTTCACTTCATACAGTGGAGTTAGCAAAGTCTGACAACAGTAATGTCTGACTGTTTTATCTCTCCACCCATCTGCTTTTGGGTTTTCCCACCTACAAATGTTTGAAAAATAGATGTAAACAGAGGACCTTAAGCAGTTGTTTTTAAAAGCCAGTTTTTCTAATTGGTAAATTTAGTGATGTGTTGCTGTTAGTGTGGGAGTTTGTGTAATAACTTCTGTAAGTTTCCTTCATTGCTGCAAAAGTGCATTATCCAGAAGCTCTCCTTCAGTAGGAGGGGGAAAAAAAAAAGCCAGATGAGATGCTTTGGTTATGATTGTTCAGCTTCATCATGTTGGCTTGCCAAAGTCAGTCCCTTTAGGTGATGGGAGGGTTGCCTCTGAGTTCTCTCTCAGGTGTTTTGTGAAGGGGTTTGTATGGAGGAATAGCTTAGGTTCCCTGTGATGTTAACTAATTGGGAGGGAGGATGTTATGGTCTTTTAGCAGGAAAGATGAGCTCCAAGGGGTTAGTCAATTTGGAAAGTGAAATTGGTTACGTTTCTACTTTGTTCTTTTGTCCCATGGAGTTACTGAAGAGTTTTCTTCCTCTCTTCCCAAGACAATAGCAATAGAGCAGAACACTTGCTTTGCACATTAGCCATATACTTCTCACCTTCTCTAGTTGTGCATGTTACTTCTAGGACTTGAAATCCCCAATGTCAGTGTAAATTATTGCTATTCATAAACTTGTCCTGTCATAATCTGATGCTTACATCCTGTGGTTTAATGCTGTAGTTTTCTGTCTGATGTAAACGGTCACTGACATATGAAGAAACAGTTCTGTCTGGATGCCATCTCTGTGCCAGTTGCATGACAGCCTGTGTTGAGAAACTAATCCGAACTTGAATTGAAACTCACATGGTCATTTAAAAAAAAGAGATTAATTTGAATTGTTTTTCAGGTCCTATTTATACTTATCAGTTGGAAAACTAGCATCACTGTATTAGGGATGGGATTCTTTTAAAGGAGTTGATCTTGCTAGACAGAGGAGGGTGTGAATCCTACTTTGGTGACAGTACCATCTTAAAAATGCCTGTGAAAGTCTACCCTGAAAGGAAGTGTTAGAAGCTTGGAGGGGATGGAATTGTAACAAGTTTTTCTTTCTTCAATAGTTTTTCGTTTCCTATGTGCTTGGTTTTGTGCAAATTAAGAGGATAACAGATATGCCTTTTACTCTTAAAATAGTGTTTTGGAAATTGTTTGTAATGCTTGAATTATTTCATTTAAGTATTTTTCAGGCTTTTTTTTTTTCACAAGATTTACAGTTTTGATTTAAATTTGGGCAGGTAACTTATTACAGAGCTTGAATTTGCTAAAAGCTAATTCATGTTTCCTGTTTTGAACCATTCTTCATTTGGAATTGTATCTACTCAAAAGCTTTGTTTTGTTGTTCCACTGGGTTCTGTTGTGAGTGCCCTGTTAGGATCTTCATGTCCAGCCTCTTAATAGGGGGGGAGGGTATTTTGTGTACAAGTTGATGTATGCATTTCTGCCATAGCAGTGCTCTATCACAGAGTGATGAAGTTCACCTGACCTTCAGGTCACTTACATTTCATGTCTCACTGATTCAAGAAATGTTCCCTCACTCCAGTAATGAAGTGGATGTGAAGGCAGTTCACATTAGTAAGGGCATTACTACTACCTCTGCTTTGGATATTTCACTTGAAACATTTATAGTCCAGTAGTAATTCTTTGTCATTTGGCTTACTGTTTCAGTATGTACAGGGTTCTCTGCTGTTACTGGCTTTATCAGTTTAACCTGTTAAGAAGATTCAATGGCAATATTTTACAAAGACAAATGTAATTCATCAGAATCTCCTTAATGTCCTCTAAATAAAACAATAAGAAATTTCATAATAATAAATTTCTGGTCAAAGTTACAGAGATTGAAGATGTCACCCCCAAAGTACTAAATTAGATTAAGAAAATAAAAACATCATATATTCCTTAGTGTTAGCATATTCAGCCTCACATTTTAGATAGATGGTCAGTGATCTTGATTGCCTTTCTATTTTCAGTAGCTTTTTGATTCAAGAGGTAAATATGTCCATACTTAGAGTCCATGTTTAGAGTCTGTTACCAAGCATACCATACAATTAAGTACATTAATCCATTAAAAGTGTAGTGTGAGTTCCAGTCCTTTGCTTTCTCTTCTTTGGTAAACCAAGGTGGAAAAAAATGAATAACTGCTTGCATTATTCCAGAGTAAGAGAGGATTGCTTATTTATGAAGGAAAAATGAAGCAGTGAAAACTTATTCTAAGTTTCTGGGGTGGCTAGAGGAGTTTCTTGCGGAAATAGCAGTGACGTAGCTGGTCACTGAAATAGCTGGTATCTTGAAATAGGTATCTTAAAATATTATGCAGTTAAATGTGAAGAATAATAATCAATAACAGTCTTTGGAAAGAATGTAGCGGACACCACTGGCAAAATTTTGTTGCTAGGGTATGCCTAAGTTCTGTAATGTGCTGCCAGTCAGTAGAATGGCACTAGGAAGTGACATATAGTAAATTCTTGTTTTTAAAGATCCAGCTGGAGTTTACTAAATTTCCTGGTTTGGGAAAGTTAATTAACTTTCACTTGTGAACATGTGGATATGGAAAGATACCAGATACTATCAGTATAACCTTAAACTAGTCCATGCACTGTAGCTCCCAGATAGAGATACATAGTTGTTACCGTGAATGCTGGATTCTTTGAAAGAATGTTATTAAACTTAATTCTGTTTTTTTACTTCTCTGTGCTTACATTTATCTTTGCCAGTCTAGAAGCTGGTCATGCCTCAATACTACTGCTGATACCTCCTCTGCCTTTCAAATATTAGACTGTTAATGAAGCAGTTGTTTTTATAGAGAAACAGTAGAATATTTGTAATGTCTTTGTGCATAGCTGTAGCACGTATTCCTTTTCAATTTGTAGTCTGTGGTATTAACAGTAAAAGTAGAAGCAGAGTTAGTTATTTGACCTTCTTCTGAACTGAAGATGCATGTGTTTCATGGCATTAGAAGAAAACCTTAGAGATTTTCCTCCACTTTTGTAGTTCTCTTCTTAGATGGGGGGAGTATCTGAACAGCCCTATCTGATGCTGCTTTTAAACTAGAATGTTTCCTAAACTCATGTCATCCATTGTGAGAGATGCACACCTTTCACCATTCTGGTATTGACAGCCCCTGCTTCCATTGGAGGCAGGAAAGTCAAATTGTTTTCTACTGTGTAACTAGAAGGTATAATTATTTGAGATTGTTTGCTTTCTGTTAGCCATCTATCATCACTTTATGATTGTCCTTGTTTTCTTCTTTGGATTTCTGTCTGCTTTTCCTTGTGTGCAGGTTCTTGCCTACGTGTTGAAAGTAAGTTGTAGTGGTGAGGTGAGGAGAGGAAGAAAAACTTTGGGTGGATATTAAGAGAGATAGGAAGGGCAGTGAAAGGAGGTGGTGGCCAGGAAGAGTAAGTAGAGGTGGTACTTGCTGCCTTGTAGCTATAATTCAGCCATGTATGTTTTTGCACTGTATTGCAGATGAAGCCTTGTTTCTCTTATGCAGTGGTACTAACACCACCTTTCTTTGGCTGGTTCTTCTGCACTTGATTGTTTATCTACCCCCTCCCAATAGATCATTAATGTAATGATGAATTGTGTGTCAGTCTTTCTTCTTGTTTCCTACTGATAGTTATACAGGATTATTTTGATCTTCCTCACATAGTCATGAGGTCATACATGTCTTCCTCTTTGTTTTCTTTTATTCATGTTTCTCAACATGTCACAGCAAATATTGTGCCACGTGGAGAATCTCCCAAGTGACCCTTCTCTTGACTCAGTCTAGAGTCGCATGCAGGTGGTTGGTGTCAGGTTAGTCTGTGATGGCAGGCCTGGGGGGCACTGCTGAGGATGTGGCACCTGGACCAAGTAATGGCTGCTGATTTGTTCCAGGAGACCTCGAGGAATTTGGTTTTTAGCATCCTTATTAGGTGTTGCTTGAGTGTCTGGCTTTCAGAGTCAGTTTGGCATGTTTGCCCATCAGCCTGGCCTGGGCGTTTCTGATCTTTGCCTCTCCTGTAACTTGAAATGGGAAAATATTACCCCTGTAAGGAGCAGCCACATTGAGCTGGGCGCCTAGTGTTCTGCTGCCAGGTCCCTTGGCACAGTGGGATGGCAGAAGAGTGGAGAACCCTGTGTTTCTGCCATGGAGACAGCCTTGTTGGAGGGGACTGGTCTGGCACCCCAAACAGTGCCAGTGGCTAATGCTTGAGAAAGGATCAGATTGTTGTGCTGAGTCAACTTGATTAGTACATTTGAAAAAGTCAGGTGCTTCACATGAAGTTTGTATCCAGCTTTGTTGCAAATATAAATCTTGATTGGCGTGGTGAAACCTCATCCGTGAGTTTCATTAGAAAGCTCTTTAGGGTAACAGAGCAAAAGTGGGGGGTTTTTAAGTCTAAATTTGGGTTTCTTACTCTGTAGTCAGGACAGAGCTAGCTCATAAGGCCACAATTATTCTAAATCCTTCAATATCACTGTGTAAAGTCTCCAGTTGTCTGAGGTGGGCATCTTGATTTCTCCCTGTGATACCATGTTGTGGAAATGTGCCTTCAACCTTTAATTCTGAATTGTTCAGTTTGGTTTTTGTTTTTTAAGGCTGATAGCAGCATAAGTTGCAGAAATCAAATGGGTCTGGTGATAGTGATGGCCAGCATTATCTATGCTTCAGTATGCTCTCAGGTGTTGACTGACTTTGAGAGGTATAGTTGTTACTGAACTTGAAAACTTTGCTCAGAAACTTAGGATTTTGGGGATGTGCTTGCTTTCAAAACCCCCTCTGGAGCCAAAGGGATCAGGAAAACATAGCTTGTTTTCTTAAGGGAGTAATTGTCACTGTCAGGCCTTCACTAAGCCTTGAAAACCTGTTCATCAATTTGAGGCAGCAGTGATGATGGGGAATATTTCTGAAAGTGTGTTTGCTGACCCTTATGCTTTTCTTCTCCCTTTCCCTTCTGCACAGCTCGCACATAAGATCTTATTAGTCTTCTGAGGGAGAGGAAGGAAGGGTTTGGGTCTTACCTGTCCTGGTTTTGGCAGGAGTTCCTTCATGGGACACCATAGGTGTATTCATTGTGGTCAAGACATGGCAGGGGAATAGAAGGCTTTTAGTTATGCCTGATCATTGCATAGTTTGTTTTTCTGCCATGTGTAGAGATTCTTTTCATTGCTTTCTAATGAATTACTGCTGTGTGATTATGGTTATTGCTTATGTGTGGAGGAGGAGGCCTGTCCTCAAGTGAATTCACTTGTGCATATCAGATGTCTAAAGTGGTAGGTTTTTAGTGAACTTTGTATTCCTTTTACTGTAGTTTGAGTTTGATCCCGCTTTATTTTGTAAATGCAAACTGAAGGCTGTTATAATGGATCGGAGTCTGAAAAAGGAAAGTGTGACTAATCACACGTAATCTCAGGACATGTTGGTTACTTCTCATGCAGGTTGAAGAAGCTTGGTAAGGAGCAGAAACAAGGTGTTTCTGCTAGAGAATAAATGTAGGAGTGATTGGAGACAAGCCTACCATAGGAGTTGTTATGCACTTCTTTGAATGCAGGAAAATGCTTTGAACCAAAGAGCATCAAGGAGACTGGACATGGTCTAGTCAAATGCTAATGTGAGTTGAAACAACACAGCTCTTTAAAGTGTTTTTGTGCCTTTATTATGAGTTATGGCTCCTTGAGGATCCTGCCTGAGTAATGGTGAGAACTTGATAATCGTAACAAAAACCTCCAGTTTTTCTGGTCCTCTGTGCCTAGTTCTTTTGGTCCTAGAAGGCCAGATTTCCCATGAAAAATAGATGGGAACGCAAGGAATGGAAAGAAATATCAGAGGACAAACAACTTTATTGGCAAGATTGCTCCTTGTTCTTATGTTCTGGGTGTTTCAAGGCAACAAGTGTTATATTCTGGTATGCTAAAACTGTTGAATATGCATATGGCTTGTATGAAATGAATCTACTTCCTCTGTGAATGAATGGTTCAGTAGATTTGTTTTGTTTGCAGAGTTTCTGCCTACCATCTCATTTGACCTCTAGGACTGCTGACTGCAAATGAGTTAGTGTGACTGTGTGAGGTGTTACCTTAGCTGTGACTGTGGTGTATTCTTGAATTGAAAATGTTTGTGTACTGATAATGCACATATCCATTATTACAACTGTCTGGTGAAGAGCTGTGGGAGTGCTAGCAGTTGGGTAGGATGTTTTTGGGATAAACTCTGCTGATATAAATGAAGATGGTATTTGTCTCCATTCGGAGTCTGCACAAGTGCTGGGAGGAGAAAACTCAAGTCTGGAAGAATTAGGTAGCCCATGGTACAAATTGTGATTCAGAATGCTGAAATGAGAAATCTGTTGAACCAAATATTTTTTAAAATAATCAGGCCAGTTCTGTCCGTTCTGATATCAGAGTGGTAAGTTGGCTTTGCTGTGTTTACAGGAACTGTCTAGTTGAGGAGTTGATGTTGTGTGATGGGTAAATACGTGAACATGAAGGACCAGGGAAAGCATGTGAATCAGTATTGCATTGCAGCTGGCTCATGGCTGTGGTCACTCTGGCTTCTCTGAAGTATAAATTTGCCTTTTACGTTGTGAACTTAAGCTGTCTTACTTGAACATTATACCATTTTAATTCCTAGATGGGAATGATGAGCAATCCCAGCCCTTATGGCCAGCCGTATAGTCAAAATACTGGGCAGCAGATTGGAGCCAGTGGACTTGGGCCTCAGATGCAGAATAAAGCTGGACTGCAGAATAGCTTACCACAGTTTCCAATGGACAAGAAGCCAGTTCCTGGGGCAGGAATGCCTAACATGGTAAGTAGAATGAAAGGTGTCTCCAGAAAATGTTGGGGTAGATTGAAGGGGAGCAATATGCACTGTTCTTGCCATGTTACAAGTTTTTTGCAGCTGTCATAGCCAGTGTGAATATGTGCTCTGAATCCACACAGAATGCACTTTTTTCAGCTCCTAAGACTGATAGAAAAGAGAGGGCTGAGTTCAGCTTTCTGTGTTGTTAAGCTGCATCTCTCTACTCTTTGTCCTTCATACCATGTTAACAAGGAAAATGGAGCTCCTTAACTGAAGTGAGCTTTGCCACCTGTTTGGACACCTCTGTTCTCCTCTCCCATCACTTCTTTTGTGGTTGCTGTACCATCAGTATCTCTGTCTGGAGAATTGTTTTCCTGCTTGTACTGATGTTTTTGGGAAAGAGAATTGTCCTTTCTCAAGCAGATAGTACCTATGATAGGGCTTAGAAGCCCCAGCTGTGTGTTCATTCTTGTGAATTACATGAACACACACAACAGTTCTGATGCTGGGTGGTTCCCTGGCAACTGTAGTAGCCCTGATGCCTTCCCCTTTTAATTCCACACTCATATTGCAGCAGGACTTAAGGAAGGGGGAGGTAAGAATGTGGGAAAAGTGGATGACCCAAGCTTGTAAATGCCAGTGTCTCACCACATGCCAGTGTCTCACCACATGCCTTAATGTTAGATTCCCTGCTTTGAGCTTAACACTGATGCCTCATTATTTTCAAAGCTTAAATTGGTTTAGGGTTATGACAGGCAACATGTCTTTCAGGGGTTTTTTCCCCCCATATATATTTTTTTTAATTTAGGAAACACATTCACATTTCTGAATATAGCTTGTGTTTTTCCCTGCTTCAAATTCCACTCCCATACCACCCCCCCTCAGAGGGTCAGTCTCTTGATCTTACTAACTGTTGCTAAAGAACCGTTTCCAGTTAGCTTTAGTACCTTGACATTAAAGAGCTCAATCCTGATAGTTTTCTTTAATGATTTTTAAAGTTGAACATGAAACATTGGAAGACTGGCAAACCAGTTGGTTGTATGAATCAGTAAAAAAGCAGCCAAAACCTGTTCAGAAATCCCAGCTGTCAAGTTTGTGTTCAGTGCAGAGCATAAACTCTTTCTCACTGGTACCCAGCTGAACCTAGGAATTGAAAGTTGCTGCTCTCCCAGTTGGCATTTAGAATGACAGGCTGCAAACAAGGCAGTTATGGTCACATTGGAACACATACAAACCCCAAGGGCCTGACTAATTGGTGAAGTTTCCTTGTAAAATGGAAGTAGTTAAGAGTACTGGTAGTGAAGAGCTACAGGAGAACTGGGGTTTAGGAATACAGGTAGCTGAGGTCTAAAGATCTGGACATCTCCAGAAACATCCTCTAGAATCTCTGGGAAGAATCTGTTAGAATCTGAAGTCTGTTGAACTGAAGTGATACAAGCTACATAGAGTCCCTGAACCTCTCTTGTTTGAGTATTCCTCAAATGTCACCTGAAAAGAATACAGAGTTCTGAATAAATAGAAGCACAGAAGACAAACTAGATGTTGCCACACCTGTCATTAGTTCTGTGGTGTTTATTATCCTGAAGTTGTGCTTTGTCTCTAGCAGAGACTAGGAGATGCTTGTTTTGAATGCCTACGTGCAAGTTTGCTGATGGAAAAAGGTTAAAAGGTTCCCAGAACTTTCATTCTCATTTTCTAGGAACAGTCAAATTGGAGACACCTTGTATTGAGAGGGAAAACTATTCACACTAAAATGTGCTTTCTTCCATTAATGCAAGAATTGTGGATGCAACTTTTTAGCCTCCTAAATGAGGATATTTGAGATCTAAATACTTATTAATATTTTCTGGTTGGTCTGGCACTGCAAATTAACCTGTGAGCATGTGCAAAGGTCTGCTGGCCATTGATAAGGCAAGAACTAGGACTAATAGAGTGACATGGGGAGGAAATTGTGACTGGCAAGAGAATTGCCAGGACTGTTGCTAGGGGGCATGTTTAATGAGTCCTCCAGAAGTACAGACAGGTGAGCTATTTCCTTCATCATAGAATGTAGTAGTTGTTTCTCATTCTGGACTTTTTCTTGTGTTGCTGTTTGCTTGCTAAATGAATTATTTTCAAAAGTAGATTTATTTCTGGGAATTTCTTTTTCACCTTCTTCAGGGCCAGCAGCAGGCTCCCCAGGTTCAGCAAGCTGGGATGGGGCCAGCAGCTTCTCAAGGAATGGGGTCTGGAGCACCGACAGCAGATCCAGAAAAACGCAAACTCATTCAGCAGCAACTTGTTCTCCTCTTACATGCTCACAAGTGTCAGCGTCGAGAACAGGCCAACGGGGAGGTGCGACAGTGCAACCTCCCTCATTGTCGAACCATGAAGAATGTCTTGAACCACATGACACACTGTCAGGCTGGCAAATCTTGCCAGGGTAAGTGGGGGAGTGGTTAGGTAGATGTGGTCAACGTCTGGAGGAGGACTGCTAGAAAGGGATGGGCTAGTGAGTGGCTTGGGAAATAAGTTAAAAAAATTATCTCTATATGCTTAAGAATAGGAATCATAAGCAACTTCTGAGCCTCTAAAAGTTTAGGCAAGTTAGAGGGGACAAGATAGCACAAAGAGATGAGTAAAAACCTTTTGCCTAGCTTTGTAACTCGCTGTAAGATCTTTTGGATGCTGCTTTCGCTTAAAAGTAGACACACAGCAGGAATCTGCAAGTAGAAGTTTACCTGTCTTCCTTAAACTAGAGATGAATAATGAACGATAGCTGGGTGCAAATTTAGCTGCTACTGGCTCTGGCAACCCCTCTCTGTCCCACTAAAAGGCACAGTCTGCCTGATGATATTATCCTTCAAAGGAGACAGGGTTGGGTGTATCACATGGGACTTTCAAGTAGACTTTAGTTGAACCAATAGTACTAGAAGAAATCTAGTTTTCAGGGCTAGTTAGTGCTGAACTATTTCAAATAATAGTTTATTGACTTGTGTTGATACAGATATATGCCCTGAGAGAAAATGTTGCTCTCTACCCAGTTTGTGTTGACTATGTGGAGATACTGGCAGTAGTTTGTAAAAGTTTTTCATTCCTTCTCTTTCTCAGTGGCACATTGTGCATCTTCCCGACAAATCATCTCGCACTGGAAGAATTGTACAAGACATGATTGTCCTGTATGTTTGCCTCTTAAAAATGCTGGGGACAAAAGAAATCAGCAATGTAAGTCTACTGGGGAATTTTGTGTATTGAATAAACCGTAAAATGCACGTTGGGAGTTAAACTTTCTTGCACCCATGTGGTAGTAATGATGCTCTCAAACTTGGAAACATGTTAATATGATTTTCTTCTTGTTTTAGTCCCAGAGTATTTTTCTGGCCCTGATTGCTAGTGTTTATGAAAGCTTTCTAACTTCATTGTATGTTTCTATCAGGAGAGTGGTAAGGGTGAACAAGTCATAGTTCTCTCAACCAAATGATTGGCTTTTCATTACTGCTTCTTCCAGCTGGATAGTTTCTGGAGACAGATGTGCGCACACACGCACATTGTGTCATTTCAGCCCTGATATTGGTTCTGTCTTCATTCTTTGTTTGCATCAGATGTCACTTCCCCTTTTTCTTTGTGTCCCCTTGGTCTCCCTGCCAAAATGTTTGGCAAGATTTTTGTAATTGTGTTACCTGTATGGGTTTTTTTTCCTCCGTTCTTTAATGTGGACTTTTCTCTGACTAATGTGAGCTATTTCTTTGTTTAAGAAATCTAAAAAAACCCAAAAAGGGAAAAAAAGGCACTGCAATGGCTGCTGGAGAGCTGTATGCACCCTTCTGCCTTTAGCCTCTGTGACATGGTGTGCCTCTGTTTTCAGTTTGAAGCAAGCAGATGTGTCCTAAATTCTTAAGAGTGGGACTTCCTCTGAGAAGCTCAAAGGGAAAACGGCATGTTGTTGAATTGGCTGGTTGGGTCAAAACTTGTCTCTCTGTTTTGTGACAGGTTTTCCAGATGTGGCCTGTTCCCTGCATGCTTCTAGAAGGAGATATGTTTAATTTCTGAATAACCAGCGCGCTCTTTGTGTTTCCCTATGTTGGTGGACCGCTCTGGCTGCCTTCTGCTGTCCTTGCTAACTTGGTGTGTCTCTTCCAGCACTGCTGGGCGGAGCTGCAGTAGGGCTTGCCAATGCCGGCTCTGTGGGCGTGGGGCAGCAGACAACACCCAGCATAAACACTACCAGTCAGATAGACCCCAGCTCCATCGAGAGAGCCTACGCTGCTCTTGGACTGACCTATCAAGGGAACCAGATGCAGACACAGCCCCAGGCTCAAGTGAAGAATCAGCAGCAGGGACAGTCACCCCAGGGTCTGCGCCCTATGAATCCTATGAGTAAGTTTATCTATTAGTGTTTTAATGCAAACTACAGGCAACTTTCCCATGCTACATCTAATACAAATTTTCTCAACCTACTAGCTAGTTAATTTGCAAAAGGTATGGCTTTGTGATATTTTAGACTTGAAATAGCAAGCTACTCAGTGGAACAGGAACATTAGAGGGCCCAGGTGCCTTCTTCTGGAAAACAAGTCCTCTGGGAAAACTAGTTTCTTTGGAAAAACAATTTTTTGAGAATCAATTTTCCAAGGCCTTTTTTTTCCTGTATCTTTATAATGTACTGTAATGCAAGTTGTGGGCTATTGGGGAGTTTTTAATTGGATATGCAGGCATTGGAATGCCGGTATTCAAGTGTACTCCCTTGTCAGAGTGCAGCATTTTACATTGGTATCTCAGATATGTAATGTTTTAAAAAAGAAAAGTAGTAAATAACTGACATTCTCCCTGAATCCTGTCGTGGTCTCACATAGCCATAAATTGTCTAGGTGGCATATTGCAACATCATAAGACTAGATGAGAATTTCAATTTGAAATGCAGTTTATTGGAATCTGGCTATCACTGGTACCAAATGAAGTCACCTTTAACTATCAAATCTAAGTTTGATAGTTTGAGATTACAAGACAGCTTTTTTCTCACTCCCAGCTGTTTGCATGAGTTGCATAAGTAGATGTGGCCTTTTTAATGGAAAAGAGGAAAGAAGAGCTGGTAATGATTTATCACAAGCTGCTATGGGATTGCAGTGATCCTGCCTATATGTCCCACGACAAGCTCATATGCAGAATGAGAGATTGAGCAGTTGGTTGCAGGCTGCAGTTTGTGTGTTTCTGCACCAAAGGGAATGTGGCTCCTGAGTTACTCAGGAAAAGGCTGTTGGGTAGAATAGACTTGTTAGTGAGATGACTGGCCCTCATTGGTTGCATGTGACTTGTGTACTGCTAAAACTTTACGTTCCAGTGTGTAAAGCCTATTTTAAAAATAGTCCTGAGAGCTTAGTCTTAAAACAGTTAGATTAACATCATATGGTTTTCTATTGTGCCTTAGAGAGTTTTACAAAAAGATTAATTTCTAGAAGCTCAAAAATGTTATAGTGAGGATCTTGAAAGGTTGCAAGGAATGTCATTCATTTTTCTGAAGCAAAATGGTTCACTTTTTAAATGTATGTAATTATTTATAGACAGTGTTTGGCCTGTGTGTTCATTGCAGAACAGTGGACATTCCTTGTAGAAATGCTAAGAAAGCCCAATGAAATGGGATTGGAAAAGCTGATGGAGAGTGAAGAACTGCATCTTAATGTAGAAAGGACAAGCATGGAGAGTGTAGACTTTTGACTGTTGGTTCTCTGTTAGGAGTGGGTGGCTAAGGAGGGAATTACAGAGATAGGAATTACCAGGTCATGGCCTACAGGACAACAGGGCTAGGAAGACTGCAATATCAAAAGATGCAATCCTAAATGGCTCAAACAAATGGTGGGGTTTTGACAGTTGAAACAGGAGAGTTAAGGTAAAGGTTGATGGTTGTCTTGCATGCCAGTGTGCTCTCAGATGGCAAAGTGGATTTGGGAAGAAGAAGAAAGGGACTAAGGGAAGAGATTTGGAGGAAGCCTTATGA
The DNA here is from genome assembly GCA_013400975.1 of Atrichornis clamosus. Lineage (NCBI taxonomy): Eukaryota > Metazoa > Chordata > Aves > Passeriformes > Menuridae > Atrichornis > Atrichornis clamosus. Next base: position 30,924 of record WBMZ01000276.1, read on the forward strand.
AAAAAATCTGTTAAATACTTTGTTGTGATATTAGAGGTATGTATTAGGCTTGATATACTTAATTTCAGTGGGTTTCTCTCATTTGCAATGTGTAATTTTGCTTGAAATACAGATTCTCTAGGATTCAGATGTTCTAAATACGTGTGAAGCTTGGTAATGGCTTTCATGCTACTTGCAGCTTCACAAAGTGATCTGTTTGGAAGCTCTGGACAGACTTATGCTGCATTTTTCTTTGCTATTTGAGATGTAACTGTAGTGTGTGGAGAAAATAGGTGATTAAGGTCTGGTGTGATTCTGAAAGTCACATTTTGTAACGTAAAAAAGTAGAGGTGTTTCCTGCAAAGGGTTGTCAGATTTTCCTTCTTACAAGCATTGGAGTTAGTTGTAGGATCATGAAGTATGGAGTGGGTGAGAGGGGACCTCATGGTATCACTGATGTAGATGATAACTGATGTTTTAAGTTTTTGAAGCCTTTGTGAGTATATATGTCCTGAGCCTCTGAATGACAAAACCCCCAACTGCTTCTAAACAAAAAAGTAGAAGTGGTTGGAATCTTTAGTTAGGGAGCCACAGGAAAGGACTCTGGGACATAATGTTTGCAGTGAATTGAAATTGCTTATTTGTTGATAAGTTCAGGATGATGTGCAGGGGAGTAATGGGGTTGATACTTCACTTGGAGGCCACCAGTGTTGTGCCTCAGGCTTTTTCTAAGTTGGTAAAAGAAAGAGGGTGAAGAGAGCAACAGGTAATGAAATTTCCTTCACAGAAGTCCAAGTACTCGAAAGTCTGGACCCTTGTTCTTGCTGAGCAATTACTGATTTTGCATGGTAAATGGGCTCTTCATTTTTTCTATATTCTTCTGTTTTCTAGGTGCAAATCCTATGGGAGTGAATGGAGGAGTAGGGGTTCAACCTCCTAATCTGCTGCCTGACTCAATGCTACATTCAACCATGAATTCTCAAAAGTAAGTAGAATCCTTTGTACCCCAATGATTTGTTTTGATCTCATGGCCCTTCTTGCATAAACAGTGGGGTAAATGCCATTGATGGCTATCTCTCCCTTTGGGTTTTGTAGCTTCTGTTGCAGTTTTTCAAATCCTTGGGTAGAACAGCATGTACTCTTCCATGGCATTGTTTTGGTGTCTGTGCAGCTATTTCTGCAGAGTTTGTCCATTGATTAGGGAATGGCTGAACTAGCACTTTGTCCTAACATTATTCTAAAAGAGGCTATGACTGTAAGATGACTAAGCTTGGACTAGACTTTTGCCCTCAATTCTTGCTGTGTTTTTGAAGCCCCATGATGAGTGAAAGCACCAATGTTGCCAGTTTGGGAGCCATGCCAACAGCTCAACCATCCAATACCGGAATTCGAAAGCAGTGGCATGAAGACATTACTCAGGATCTCCGAAACCACCTTGTTCATAAACTGTGAGTAGCTAATATCAAAACAATCTCCTCTTAGGTGAGTTGCTGCCCCAGAGGTGTATTTGGGGAAAGGGGTGGGCAGAAGGAAACCTGACTTGCAAAACTAGGGGGCAAGGGAGTGAAATTTGTCAGGATGCAAGAGAAGGGAAGGCAGAAGGCCAAAAGGTGGAGCTGCATCTGCTGGTTTGGGGCTGTTGTATTGGAAGTTTCCTACTTCATACTCAAGCCATCTACGTGGGAGCAGTGTCCCCTAGAAGTAGTTGCAGTGCTGCAGTCTGTCAGATTTGCTTGCTGCTTTGGGTTCAAAGCACGGGTTAATGCTGGTGTGCTGGTCTGGGGACATCCTAATCACTTGCATGATTTTTTTTATTTTTTTTTCTTCGCCTTCAGAGTCCAAGCCATATTTCCTACTCCTGACCCTGCAGCACTGAAGGATCGGCGTATGGAGAATCTGGTGGCATATGCTCGGAAAGTGGAAGGGGATATGTATGAATCAGCAAACAGCAGGGTGAGGTGCCATCCCCTGTTGTCTAGCCCTGTGTATCTCTGCCTTGATCCTGTAGTGATAGGGGAGGAAGAGGAATGAAAGCATTGATGAGACTCCCAGGTTGAGGAAGCATGTGTTAAGAGGCTGCTGGATGGGGTCTAGGAGCCAGCCAGGTGAAGGCTGCTGCCTGGGTGTGCCAGTTATCGAGATTGCTGTGCCTGAAACTTCTCAGGGTCCCCTGAAGGCAGTGCTGAAGCCCTTCACTGTGATTGTCCCAGAGAGGTGTTGGACAGGAGAAGAGAAATATCTGGTGTTGGCCTAGCAATTGAAAGCAGTGACCTGAGCAGTGCCCCTTTTTGCCCTCCTATCTGTCTGACAGCCCCTGCAAAGGGGTAGGCCCCCTGCAAGGTGCAATTTGTGTGTGAGGCTGCTTTGCATAATTTGAATCAATGGGACCTGTTGCCTTTTCTTAATGCGTGCCATCTCCTTTCTTGACTTGTATTCCTCCTCAACAGGCAGAGTATTACCATTTGCTAGCAGAGAAGATCTATAAGATTCAGAAGGAGTTGGAGGAGAAACGAAGAACCAGGCTGCAGAAGCAAAATATGATCCCAAATGCTCCGGGCATGCCACAGGCTCCCATGAATCAAGGGCCCAGTATGGGACAGCCACAGCCAGGAATGTCTGCAAGTAAGAACAGTTGGATTAGTGACACTGTGGTCCAGGGAAATCTTACACTGTCTCATTTCAGCATTTAGCTGTTCATGGGTACCTGACTTGTGAGCTACTGTTTGTTGTTTTGACTTGATAACATGCTTCAAATTTGTCCCCAATTTTGGAAAGCTGACTCTAAGTCAGAGGATGTTTCTGTCAATGGGATGTACTTACATTTTCGGGGAAGTTCTTGAGTTTGCCTCACACTCGGAGGACTCTTTAATAACGTTTAGTTACTGGACCACGTACATTTATTTTCTTATATATTTTTTTATGTGTGGGTTTTAACGTGTAATTATCTCTAAAATGTTTGATGGATAAATCCTGGTGGATTCTGGAGTACATTATCTTATTTTTATATCTTTTTTTCCAGATGGTCCTCTTCCTGATCCAACCCTTATACGTGCCAATGTGCCAAACCAGATGATGAATCGCATGCAAGCACAGCCAGGTAAATATTTGAAGAAAATTTGCTACTGTGATTTTTGAAGAAATTTTGGAATTGGACAGCTCTTACTGAAGTGTTACAGATCTTGTTTCATGTGCAGCTTTTCCATTTAAGAAAATAGCTATAATGTATAATTCTTACATAACTATATAATAAATATAAACGCTGTCTCTGGTAGCATTTCATGATCTTATGATTTTAATTTGTAAATTAGCTACTTGCTTTGTTAAATAAAGAGCTTGATGCTTTTGGAATTTCTGATCATGTGTACGTACATAGGATGGTGGGATCAGTCAAACATGGTGACCCGGGCCAGTTCAAGTGAGGACATGTTGGTGGCAAAGGGAATGTGGTGAAAATTGCTGCTCGGAAAAAAAGAGGCAGAACCTTTTAACACGTTCAGGACGTGTTATAGCCAACATGCGAACTACTTGAGGAAGTTAAGATACAGTCTGAGATTCAATAAGTGAATTTCTAATATATAATTAAGATAATGCAACTTTCCGTAGAAAGTTGATCTTCAACAAGCAGATGTGACACTTTTCATATTTGTCACATATTACAGTAGTTCTCAAACTTACGAGTTTTGATAACAATGGAAACAAATCTCTTGCAGGGGAAAAGGCTGGTCTGTATTCTGAAAAGAGTATGGTAGCTTCGACACTATATTTAAAATTATTCCACATAGCTAGTTAATAGAAGGCAATATTTGATTGAAAACTAGTTGCTAGAAAGCAAAATTAGAAAGAAACAGCATTTCTTCTTCAAAATTGAATGGTGCCCAAAGGAGATTTAAGGCCTTTGCTTACAAGTGGTTTTTTTGGCACAAACTCACAGGAATGAATCAGTTTGGTCAGATGAACATGCAGCTGTCACCGATGGGACCCCGACAAACCCCTCCTCTTCAGCACCCTGGACAGCTAAGTCAGGCTGGGGCCATGAACCAGGTCAGTGTGCCTTCCCTCTGGGGTATTGCATTTGCAGGTTTGCTTCTCTTGGCTGCGGTTTCCTTAAAATCAATCAATAAAAGAAATTTTAAAGTAAATCAAGCATCACTTCTTCATTCTCTTGGCTCTTTGGTTTCCATCTTTTGCATCTCCTCTAAGATCTGTCTGATATATAGTAAATCTGAAGATCTTTGTGGTAAAAATTGCCTTAAAATTAAGTTGAAGTGGCTTTTTGTTGCATTCTTAAAACAAGGAACAAAAATAAATCTAAAGTTATAGTCCCAATCTGAAATCAATATCCTCTTAGCTTTTAAGAGAAATCATCATAAAGTCTGTCTTTTGAGTGTAGCCATAAGCAGGCTTTCCACATTGTATCCTACAGATAACTGACAAGCATCCATTTCTGCAACAAGATAAATGTTTCTTGGGGTTTTTTTGGTAAGATGTTACAAAGGTGTTTGCAGGTGGTGTGAAATGAGTTCTTTTCTTTTTCAACAGATGGGATTTCCTTCACGAATGCAGCAACCTGGAGTTGGCCAGCCTTCTGGTCAGAATCAATTTCTGCAACAGACTCAGTTCCCTGCTTCTTCCCCAGGAATGAACACAGCAAGCATGCCTATGGCTCAGCCTGGCAATCAGACACCAGTTTCTCAAGTAAGTTTTTGATCTCTGAAAGTGGTGTCAGCGGGCTTTGTCATATACTGGTTATGTTTGTTCAGTTTGTAGTAATGGAGAGCAACTTGTTTCCTCAAGATCCTGTTGGAATTATAGTCAACCAAATTCATTTATTGAGACTTTTCATTTTCCTGATGTAGCACTTGGAGTGGCAAGGGTGAAACATTGTTGACTTGTTCTCAGGCTAAATTTGTTAAAGAGGAATTGGTTTAGATTTGTTTTTATGGAACAAAGAAGAAATTGTGACTCAGCATGCAGTAGTTAAGATTCTCTTGCTGAACAGCACGGTAGCAGAGCCTGAGAAATTAAGAGATGGCAGAATAAGTCATAAAAAGGCATGTCTGTCCAGGCCTATGTGTTGCTGGCTTTGGGGGACTAGGAGGGTTATCACTATTGAAGATCTGAACTTACAGTCTAGCAGTTTCCTTTCTGTCCTCTCCCTCTCCCTTTTCAGCAAGAACCTTTCAGGCCAGGAAGAAGTAGGGAACGTCAGTTTGCTTCTCATTGATGCTTCTTCCTAGTTTGCAGGCAAGATTATTGTGGAGTTACAGTTTTATATCTTGACCAATACAGTTTTTAAAAAATAATTTTATAATGGTAGAGTTACAGCTGTACTTATTTGTGATGATAAATTCAGTTTCTTGTCTTGGGGGTGGAGGCATGGGCACACTAAGTGTATTTGAATGCAGTTTTTCACTGTAGGGCCTTGTCCTATATTCAGGATGTACGAATCTGCAGTTTTAGAAAGAAATATTTTGCAAACTGTGAGTGTAGGTGTGCCATTCTTTAAATATATCAACAAGTACAAGTTACTCTATTGAAACCTCTCTAAAAGAGATGAATAAATTATAAAACACCCGTATGTTTAAGTAGATCAAAATAAAGCAAATAGATAATTTCTGCTTTTGAAAGTTTTTAAAAGTGAAGCAGATAATTTGTCACATTTTTTAAAGTAGGCTGTGGGAAAGCAGACATTTGACAGTAATTTCTTTTGCTTTTCTATTTTAAGTCATTGCAAATGTGTACCTGTTTTCCCATAGGCACAAATGACGAGCGCTTCCTGTCCTGTGAACTCTCCTGCTATGGCTCCAAGTTCTCAAGGGAGCCACATTCACTGCCCACCTCTTCCACAGCCTCCCATGCACCGAAATTCTCCTTCTCCAGTACCTAGCCGAACCCCAACACCTCACCACACGCCCCCAGGCTTGGGATCACAGCAACAGCAGGCAGCAGGGGCTGCCAGCACTGCCCCCACACCTGCTCCTCAGGCAATGCCACCTGGGCCACAGTCCCAAACTATGCACCCCCCTCAAAGGCAGACTCCAACGCCTCCGCAGGCACAGCTGCCTCCCCAAGTCCAGCCTCCAGTTCCAGTTACCCCTTCTGCAGAGCAACAGCAGCAGCCCTTGTCACAGCAGAGCACGACTGCGTCTGTGCCCACACCAACAGCACCGCTGCAACCTCAGCACCCCACAACACCTGTAAGGAAATACTTTAATTCTGCTTTCCCTGCAAATGTTTATGTGTAAGGTTTCATTTTTTATTGTGTGCTCCTGGCATGTTTAATATTAAAATAGGGAATTTTTTTTCTTTTATTTTTTTAATTTTTATTTAGGGAGGAACCTTTTTCCATCAGGACAAGTCTGTAGATCATCTGATGTTTCCAGAGAGAGGGTCTTTTTCAGAATTCTAGTGCATGTTTTGAAATTCACTATGAAACATGGATGAGGCTTTTGGTTATGTCTACCTATGCGTAGTGCTTGTATACAATAGGGAAACAATGTCATTTTCTGTACACCCGGCCTTCCAGTGCATATTTCTGATGCATGTTCTCCTATAGTTGAGGTTGTGGGACACTATATTCTTCAGGGGAAGCGAACAGAAGGACTAGAATACTTTTGAACTCGTTGGAAATGTAGTATAGGTAAAACTTAGGTTAGAGAAAGAAAAGTAAGTTCATTAGAAGCCTGTTTGTAATGTGTGTTTTGTTCCTTCAGCTTTCACAGCCAGCCGTAAGCATTGATGGGCAGGTATCCAACCCCCCATCCACCAGCAGCACGGAGGTGAACTCTCAGCAGACAGTTCCAGAGCAGCAGCAGCCACCCTTGCAGGAAGTGAAAATGGAGATTAAAGCAGATGAAGGGGAACCAGAACAAACGGAGCTGCAAATGGAGGAGAAATCTGAGGTGAGATTGTTGACCAGGTGTTGAGTAGAATATCTTCATCTAGTACTGCCAGATACTTTCTGTCATTCCTTCCAGAGTTCAGTGAGATCTCTAGGTGCTACCTGCTGCTGCAGTTTTGATTGTTGTCTTCTTTGTCTTATTCCTAAGGAAGGATTTTTCTGGTGAAATTGTGGTAGAAGTTAGTGGCCACAGGAAGGACCATTATAATGTGGTTGCTGTGAGGCTTTGCTTTGGTAAATGCCAATATGTGCATGCACCCAGGTCAGTCCTACAGCTGGTAAAATAGCAGATACTAGGACGAGAGGATATGGCTTCAGGTTGTGACAGGGAGGTTTAGATTGGATATTGGGAAAAATTTCTTCACTGAAAGGGCTATCAAGCTTTGGAACAGGCTGCCCAGGGAAGTAGTTGAGTAGTATTTAGAAGATGCATAGATGTGGGACTTAAGGATACGGCATAGTGGTGGACTGGGCAGTGCCGGGTTAATATTGGACTCAATCTTAAAGGTCTTTTCCAACCTAAATGATTCTATATGTACGTGATGGGCTGCTTTACTGGGCTCTGACAACTTATCACTGAGGATAGCTAGAAGTGTGGCTGCCAGTAGCATCATCCTGGCAGCTCTGGTATGTGAGAGACTGTTAGAACTGCCTGAAGAGCTGGAGAGGTACTCATGTGTCTACTTGCAGCTCAGAACTCGTTAGCAGCTCAGAACTCGTTAGCAGCTCATCATTGCTACTACTGCAGTGTATAAGATGCATTCTAACACATTTGCTCAAGTTTCAGGTGAGTTTTGACTACAAAGGAGATAGAAGAGTGGGTGGGCAGGATGACAGGTTTGAAGGACAGAAGCGTGGATGGGTGGCCTCCCAGGTGACAGGCTCTAAACTACTTTCCAGGTTAAAGCAGAACCAGTGGTGGAGGAATGTAAACCAGACCCAATGGAGCAAGAAGAGAAGAAATCTGAAATAAAGACTGAAGTACCAGAGGCCGAAGAAAGACCTACTACTCCAGCTACTCAGTCTTCTCCAGCAGCTGGGCAGTCTAAGAAAAAGAGTAAGCAGGAACACTGTTTTTACTTAAATTCACTGCATCTCTCTAGAGAAATCTCTGCGGGGGAAAAAAACCTGGGCTTTCCTATTTGGTACTTAGTAGGCTTATATGGATTGTTCTTTGTGGCTTTTGGACAAAAATATCTAATAATACATGTGCTTATAATTGGCTTTGGGCAAGTTCTTTAAGCCTTTAGAATTAGACACTAAGCTGTAGTAAAATTGTCAATACAATGGAGATTTGAAATACTCAGTTACAGATTCTCTAGACAAATTTTTTCTTGGGGCCTCAGGGGATGTATCTGGAATGTGAATTGCCTCTACTCATTTTATCAGTGTCTTCCTATGATCTCCTTTTGTTCAGGTGATCATTTTCATATCATCCTCGGGTCTCAGTGTTGCAAAGGGATAAACAAGCTGTACAAAGTACCTTAAACCCATTGTCTGTAGCCTTTTTCCACAGACATCGTGTTTTCTAGCAGGTTTCTTCCTTCCAGCTGTTTCTTCTATCTTTCTAATGTTGATTGTTTTTCAAAGTTTTCAAGCCAGAAGAGTTGCGGCAGGCGCTTATGCCAACACTGGAGGCACTTTACCGTCAGGATCCAGAATCTCTTCCATTTCGACAGCCTGTGGATCCCCAACTACTAGGAATTCCTGTGAGTGTCTTAGCAAAATAATTTCCTGGTTTTAATTCAAAACTACTGTATTTTGACATACCTGTTTGAGAATAGCTTAAGTCTGTCTTGTTAACATCTTTATATTGATGCATCTGGAGGGGTTTAGCTTAGACAGTGGAACACACAGGGTCTGACTTAGGAAAGTTTGTTTGGTTCTATGTTCTTTTTAATAAATAAGCAGATACACCATACACAGGAATTATTTACCAACAGATCCCAGTGCTGTATGGACTTTATGTGGTTGTTGCTTCATGTTGTGATGCTTTTATTGCTGAATTTCATAGGTGTTTCTCATGTATAAAACTTGTCTGAAGATGTGGGAAATTAAGCTGATCAAAACCACCTGAAAAATCCATTAATGATTGTTAATCTGTTATAGGAAAGGAAGAGGCTATTCAAGTTAGAGGTTTGTTTAGGTTGAATTTTCTGCTTGTTTTAGAATTGTCTTGAGAAGACAATTATCATTCAAGGATCTGTGTTTTAAACTTTCTGAACTGACCACACAAATCTACTACATATAAACAAATATGTATATGTAGAAGTCCTGCTTAGGTGCTTCAGACAACGTTTTTTGCCTGAAAGAGTTTCTGTTTGGTTTTGGTGTGGGGTTTTTTTTTAAAGCAGATGCTGCAAAAATTCAAGGCCCGCTGTATTACAAGCATTTATATACTTGCTAATATTTTTAACAAGCTTTCAATTGACTGTCATATTCTGCTGACTTTTGTAAGAGAGGTTGCCCCAGAATTGATGGTAGATTGGAAAAAGGCCTTTTTTAAAGGAGACATGATATCTTTCATCATAGAATAAAGTTATTTATTGTTGTTAGGTTTTTTGGGCTGCTAAAAACAGTTGCTTTATATTAATGCTCTTGTGTACGTCTTCGGATCACAATGGCTGAGGACATTGCCATTTCTTACTGTTTGTAATACTTGTTTTGCTGATTAAAATGAGAGTGACTTTAGAGTGAATGAGCAACAGCAGGTGAGAAAGAAAGGAATAATGAAAGGAAAGCACTGGGGAATTATATGGTGTTAGAGATTGCATTGTGTGTGTCACAAGCAGTTTGACAATCAAGTCAGGGAGGGACCTGGTTTTCTTGATGAGAGTTTGTGTTGAGACTGCACGTGCTATCATGTCACAGTATAGTTCTGTAGTAGTGTTCTGATGTGCTGCGTATTCTCGCAGGATTATTTTGACATAGTGAAGAACCCCATGGACCTTTCTACTATCAAGAGAAAGCTGGACACAGGACAGTATCAGGAACCGTGGCAGTATGTAGATGACATCTGGCTCATGTTCAATAATGCCTGGTTGTATAACCGCAAAACATCCCGGGTATACAAGTACTGCTCCAAACTGGCAGAGGTGTTTGAGCAAGAAATTGACCCAGTTATGCAGAGCCTTGGTTATTGCTGTGGAAGAAAGGTAAGAAAGTAAATATCTTTAGTCTGCTGCTTGCTTCCTTGAATTAAAGGGGGAAAATACAGCAGTTGCAGTTATCAGTTACAGTGTGTCAAAAATTTCAAAAGTTTGCCAGGATTTAGCAATCCTGAGTAATCTGATTTTCAGTGTTTTATGGATCTTCTAATTCTATCTCGTGCTTAAATCGTCTATTAGTATAGAAATCCTTGCAGGGGGAAAAAGTCAGTAACTGAAGGCTTACTTGGATTAGGGCAAACCCTTTTGCTATTGCAAATTAAACAGGTGTTTTATTACTGCAAAAGTGCTGTATTTCACTGTATATTGAAATTATATTTCCATTGTCTTGTTTTGATATGCTTTCTGTCTTTGGAGAAGAGTTAACTTGAGAATAACAGCCCACTGAATGTTTTTTGTGACTAGCACTTCATACACATCACTGTATAGAGAGGTCTGTGCACAGAGTAAGGTGGAAATGTTGGCTGTCTGGGTCACACTTGATTCCCACAGCAAGCAAGTGAAAACACATATGAGTACTAAGTCGACCCATTCATTCTTTGCAGTTGGAGTTCTCGCCACAGACCTTGTGTTGCTATGGCAAACAACTATGCACGATCCCTCGAGATGCCACTTACTACAGTTACCAGAACAGGTAAGGAAACTCGCTTGGTGCAGTTCTGTGCATGCTGCAATCAATCTGTTATAGGCATGCATGTGTTTACATAGACACCCTCTTTATATGTGTACACCTTTGTGTTTTAAGATAAAAATTTTTGCTGGAAGTGCTCTTGAATGGTTTGCCTTGTGTGTTAATGATTTCTTTAAGCAAAAGTTCACTGCAGCCTTTACTCTTCCTCTTTTGTTTGCAGAAACGTGATGTTTTACTGCATTTTTATCCTGCAGTTAATTAGATCTTCAGTTACCTACAAATCATATGTACAAGTTTGTTGTCTTTGCTTCCTACTGTGCAGCCGCATTTTTCACGCAGACTACTGAGTAGATTATGCAGAAAGTATATTAATGCTTATAATACGTATTACTTTTGGCAAGTCTTGTTTTTCTCGTGATGTTAACACTGAAAAGCAAACTTACTTCTGTATTGCACATCTTAATTGGAAGATCTGTGTATTCAGATCTTCAGCAGATTGAAGCTTGCTTTTTGTCTAAAAGTTTCCTAAAGGAAATTGCCTTGGCAGTGCCTGTTGTTAGCTCTGTAAAGTGCTGTTACTTCTACAGCTCCTTTGAGTATCTTTTTTACTTGAGGTTTTTAAAAGGATTTAAACTTAGTTGACTTCTGAAAGCAGGTTTCTTGCTAGGCATCTCTGCAAGCTGGGGAAGTGAGGCAGGAAGAAGCAGACAAACACATGCTTTTAACACTCCCATATCCCTTTGCCTATCACCAGAATGCACCTGTTAGAGCAGAGGACTGGTTAACTCCAAGCTATGTCATCTCCATCAATTTACGTAGTTCCTGCTCTCATTCTTTCCACCACCTCAAACAAATAAAAAACCTGCCCCAAAACAAACTAGAACAACAAAAACACTAAGGATTTTACCTGAAAGTCAAGATTTTCCAAGAACTGTAGTTTCCTTAAGCACGTGGTCCGATGAAAGCAAAGGTTATACAAGTTATGTCTTAACCTTTTAAGGCTTTTTAAAGGTTTATAGCAGTAAGTGGTGGTTTTAAAGTTTATTTCCTATTTCTTGCTCCTATAATATCCCATAATAGCTATTGTAGTTTTAGACTTACATATAGTGTAGAGCTTCTCATATCATGTCAGTATCTTCTGCTTGTGTTTGTCCGTGTAAGTACTAGATTAGTATTGTGTAAGTACTTGCAAGTACTAGATGAACCAAAAGACTATTGCTCAGAAATCTGATGTTTGACGTGTTTTTGAATGTTTGCACTGTAACAGGTGCCTACATGCGACTTGTAGATTACGTCATCTATACAGACGTATATATCTATAGTCTGAAATGTATAATTCCAGAAGTACTGTTCTTTGCATTATCTCAGATGAAAACTGGGAAAGAGGGTTGAGACCTGTCTTTTTAGCCTAACAGCTGCTATAGCATTGATTTGTGTGGCTTTATAATGAGCTTGTTTGAATTTTCTTTTATTTATTTCTATTTTTAGCTGTCTTGTGCACTCAATTAACATGCCTTAGTAATGGAGAAACCACAGAACATTTCTGAGGGCTAGGGTAGAATCTTGAATTAATCTCTATTTTATTGAAGTACAAATGAAATCTCTCTGTAATGCTTTCTGTAGTGATGGCTGGACTCTTCTACACACAAACTGGCCTATGGCAGAATCATATCCATATAGAGCATTAAGTGTCTAGTTAAAGTTAGTTAACACAGAGTTTGACAGTTCTATTAATTAGTCTGTAAGAATTTTGAGGACAGATTTTATTGTTCTTAAGGTTTTTGATATTTAGCTTTCCCTTTGAACTGGGAGATAATCCTGTGACCTCTCAGCATTTATACATTTAAGATGGAAGACTACCTCTCTTCCATTGATCTCCTGCAGATCCTCCTCCCAATAGAACTGCTGTGCTGATGTACAAGTCAGAGTAGCAGTTCCTCCTTCCTTCTGCTCTTTCCCCTGTCTCATTTTAATTCTTTGCTGTACGTGGCATGGATTATTAAAATGAAGAGGGTATGGGTATGCTAAAATGGAATACTCTTGTTTAATTTGTTTTAATCGTTTGCTGCTTGTGAACCCATTTGAGAGATTTAATGCTAATCTGTGCTTTGCCTTGGCTTTCTGCTTTGTGTTGTCTTGTCCTGCTTCTATGTTTTTGTTTTTGTCCTGCAAACCCCCATTTCTTTGTTCGTGTGTGTGTTATTTTTTTAATTTCTCCTTCATGCTTGTCATTGTCTGCACTTGGCTTTGATTGCGCAAAAAAAAAAATCCAAACCAAAAAACCAAACCAACCAAACACAATGTGGGGCCCATAAATCTGCATCATTGAATATCCTTGTCGCCGTTGATGACCTGCTCTCTGCTCCTGTCCCTTCCTTGGCCTGCTGTGATTGGTGGCTCCGTTGCTTGACTTGGGCTGTGTTGTGTGGACGGAGCAGTTCACCCAAATATGGCCTTCTTGCTGACAGGTATCATTTCTGTGAGAAGTGCTTCAACGAAATCCAAGGGGAGAGCGTTTCTCTGGGAGATGACCCATCACAACCTCAAACGTGAGTGATTTGTGTTTGCTTGGACTGTGCATTCGTAAGCTGTGTTGTGGCCTACAGTGCTTTCTGTAGGAAGGAGTTTAGCTGTAGGTTTTTAGGCCAGTAGAAGGTGGACGATATATCCTTCATAAAAGCCTGGACTAGTGCTTTTCTTTAAAACCTGGACTGACTAAACTAGTGACAAATAAGCACTTAGTGCTTAAAATTGCAACTCTACCAATAGAAGAGAAAGAAGAAAATGGCTTTTTCCCTGAAAAAAAAGTGAAAGTATTCTACTGCAGAAAAATAACCATGCCTGCAGGCAAGTATGTGACAGACATAGCTCGAAATGTCAAACGTACCGTTTTCTTTATGCACTAGCTATACTATTAAATTTGTATTCAACATCAGGTTGTTTTTCATCCAAATCAGAAGCAGGCAATCCCCTTTTGCCACGCAAATATTTCACTGTTGGAATGCCATCTGCTTATGAGAAATGCTGTGCAGTTGTTGAGGAGAACACAGTAAAAGGCTGTGCGGGGATTTTACATGTTGGTGGCAAACTGTTGGGACAGTCTTTCATTTTGCTGTATCCTCCTCACGCCTCCCCTGCAAAAAATCTTGAAACAGAATTTTGGGAGACTAAGGAAGCCCTGAAGGGACAAATGAGTGCCAAGCAGTTACTCTTTGAGCTATTGAAGAAATCTCTTTGGGGGAAGGCATTGCAACAACCCTCCAGATAGAAGAAAATGAGGAATTAAGCAAAGTCTGAAGCTGGGCGGAGAGTTGTTGAAGTTGGTAATTGGATAAACTGAGTTAACTTTCATTTGGAACCAAATCTTGGATGCACTAATGGATGCTTATAGAATGATAGTGAAAGTATCTGTTTGGGCTTGGGAAGAAGTAAGGGTACTGAAAGATTAGATTTAGATTAGACACAAGGAAGAAACTCTTCACTATGAGGGTGGTGAGGCACTGAAACAGATTGCACAGAGAAGTTGTGGATGCCCCATCGCTGGAAGTGCTCAGTGACAGGTTGGGTGCAACTCTGAGCAACCTGGTGTAATGGAAGGTGTTCCTGGGGTCTAGATGATCTCTTAAGGTCCCTGCCAACCCAAACCTATGATTTTGTGGTCTACCTTTCTGGAAGGAGAAAGGAAGAAATACTGTTTGTATGTTGGTCAGTCCAATGGGCCATGTCCCTGTGGGGACAGGTGGATTGCTATTCTAGTAGAAACAAAGACCCAAAGTTTTATCAGTATAGAATCATAGAATACATGATAATGATATACATGGTAGGTCCTGTTTAAGTTCCATGCCCCATATGATAAGAATAGTCTGAGATAATTTGGAAATTTAACTTTCATCATTTATCTTGTAAGGAGCTTCAAGTATTCTGCAGGTGGCACTCTGCAGAATAAACACTGAAATAAGAGATGACACTGAGATAGGAAGGTTAATTCACATCATGCAAGTTGGAATGAGTCTGTCATTGCTTCTCAGAGAGGCACATACTGATTTCATGCTATACAGAACATCTGGGGTAAATTCTTACAGAATTGGGTATTCTTGTATGTTCTGGACTGTTTTGAGTCAGGTCATTTAAAAGATACTTGGGACCTCACTGTAAAAAGATAGAATTTTAGGACTTCAAAATGCTGTAGGGAAGGTAAAGATGGTGTATAGTGATGGCTGGACTGGTGTTGCAGGGTTTGGAAGCTGAAATTTGTCCTTTGAAGTTAATGTGGGAGGAGGGCTGGGGGAATCTGAAACAAGATAACCTACCTTTCTCAGTAATCAAAGATAATTGGAATTCTCTGCCTGCAGAATATGAGAGGCATATTAAGTAGTCTTTTCACTATTAAATACTGATCAGACTCATCCAAAGTTTGAATTGTCAGCAAACTTTAACATTTATCCTGTGGTAAAACTGAATATGGGAACAATGTTGTTCTCTGCAAGCTATTGTCCCATAAAAAATAATCTTTTCCCCAGACAAAGTGGAGTGGCATATACTTTAGTTTTCTGTCACTGTGTAAAATACAATTACTTTCCTTATAGTGCCAGTGAGTGCTTAAAAAATCTGCTTGTAAGTTTTGTATTGGTTTGTGGATAGATATGGTATGGCATGAATGTTTGTTGTCTTGTGTTAAAACTGAGTTTTATTGCCTGTTTCTCCATAGCACGATAAACAAAGAACAGTTTTCAAAAAGGAAAAATGATACACTGGATCCTGAACTGTAAGTATTGCTATCACTCTTTGAATGATCTGCGTTTTATTATAATTATTTTGCAGGATACCTGTTATTCCTTCGCCATCAGCTTTGTCTTTGAATGTTTCCCAATTTCATGTAACTCTGTTAGCTGGTAGGGGCTGCTTAGTAAGCAGCATATCTGGCATTCTGTGCTGAGAACCCAAACCAGCGTGGCTGTACTTGAGAATATGTAACACTGGATGTATAGGCTGAAATTACTCCATTTTGTTGTCTTGCACGTGGATTCAACAGAAGGATGAATGCAGATAGCTCTGCTTTGAAACCTTGTTGTGGCAAATGCTCAAGTCTCAGAACTGATCTGAGTCATTTGGCAGTAGCTCTTGGTGCTGTTGGCTTTACTAGTTGTCGTATTTTACAGGCAGCTGTCGTAGAAGCAAAAGTTGTTACATTTTGAATCAGCCAGTTCTTCTGTACTGCTCTGAAAGCAGAACTGTAGTCATTCAGTAACACTAAGATGATGGTGACTCAGCTGCTTTTCTTTATATTCCTGAGCAGTTTTTTGAAGCCACTTTACATGGTCCTGCTTTATACACCTATGCTGCTACTCTGCAAACATTATCTTCATTCTCAAATTAATGAGCAAAAAGGATATTTATTATCCCTGCACTATCCTTCTAAGGGCAAAGGGTCAGCCAGTTCTGTTTTACAAGGGCTGTGGGAAGGAGAGAATAGTAACTCCATTCATAACTTTTCTTTCCCTTTGTTAAAGTGAAGATAGAACCTAACACTAGAATATAAACCTAAGAGTACGGTATCACATGCTCTACATAGATTACAACTACTCAATCAAAATCTCAGACTTTTAGACAAGCATGTTCAAAAGGAGTCAGATTATCCTGATACCTGAAGCAACCTTAGGTATTCTGAAGAATTATATTCACCAACATCTGGGAAGTAGACCATATGACTTAATGTCATTTGTCCTCAGTCTGTGCTAGTCTTCTGAAAGGGACTTAGATATTTGCTTCCATTTTCTTCCTTCTCGGCTTTCTGCAGTATATTTGCAGTGTACCCCAGGATTCAGGCATAGTGGGGCAGCTAACAGCCGAGTATTTCACCTGGTTCTTCCCTTCTGACATGTGTGAATCCATTTTCCTCTGTTCATTGTAGCAGCAGGCAGTTTACAGATTTCATCCTTAAAAGGGGTTCACTTTAAAAAAAATGAGAGGATGGCAGTAACACAAGCAAATGGTAATAATAATGTGTCCCTGCATAGTCTGCCTGACTTGAGCTGGCAGGTTCTTAATTCGTTCTGAAGGCATTTCTCAGCATAGATGTGCCCTGCATGTTAAATAAACTTAAAAGCCTAAATGCTAGAAGTGCTTTAATAAAATATTACAAAATATATAAGCAAGTAATGATACTACTAACGTTTGCTTCCCTTTGCCCTTTTTTTGCCTTCTACAGATTTGTTGAATGTATAGAGTGTGGAAGAAAAATGCACCAGATCTGTGTTCTTCATAATGAGATAATCTGGCCTTCTGGGTGAGAAATTTCTCCTTATTAAGTAGATAGCATATTTACTATTTAGTAGAGCTCATGCATGAGTTCCTTTATGGTTCCTTATACTGGTTATATTTAAAACACTGTTTAATGGAAGAAGTTCCATTCCCTGAAAATTGTACACAATCTGTAAAGAAGCATCAAATTTAGACATTATATCTTACTGTTTGTGAAGTTGTTTCTAGTCTTTAATGACTCTAATTCTTCTTTGTGTGGAAGAGGGCATTTCAGCCTTTAATGTTTAAAGACACTAGCCCTTCATAAAAGGATGTTTTTAGTTCTGGTAACAGTTTCAGGCTGATCTGTTTCCTGTACAAATCATATTGCTTTGTCATCTTCAAAAAAAATTTTGTAACAACTGAAGGATTTAATAGGTGAATTAACTTTTTTGACCTCAGTGATCAGATTAAATTTAAAAACCAATATAGTCTTTTAAATATTCCACAGTTCTTGATCAACATACTGGGCTTTATTCTGATTGATTTTAAAGCTTCTAAAAGAATGATAAATTATATGTTGATAAAGTTCTATAAGAGCTTAAATGTCCCATTTCTTGACAAAAAAGCTATGAGCTCTAGCATTCCGTTGTGCCATCCACATTGCTGCAGAAGAGGGTGGCTGTCCTGTAAGTGAGGAAGAATCATAGAATCATTTCAGTCTACAGTGTGTTTGAGCATTTAGAAGAAAAATCAGCCTTTTGCTTAGTGTTGTGGTGTCTTCATCAGAGACAGCAGTTTGAGCCTGTTTGCCCCAAAAATACTTTCAGCCAATATCGTCAGACCTTCCAGTGGAGACTTTCCTGGGCTTCATGGTGACATGGGTGACTGATGGGAGATGAAACACCTGGAGCTTAGATCCTCTTCTGCAGCTTCAAAGCAGTTGGGCCATTTCTGCTGGCATTGTACTTTGTGCTGTCTTTTATTTCAAATTTCAGTTACGGTGTTTTTCCAGACTAGATAAGATCTGGTGAGAGATTTTGCTTCTAATGGTAAGATGCTAGAGAAGTTCATGATCTGACTTGGAGTGACTTTACTTTCTCCTATTTTTGCTTCAGCTTTGTCTGTGATGGCTGCCTGAAGAAAACAGGGCGAACCAGGAAAGAGAACAAATTCTCTGCTAAAAGTAAGATTCTGACACTTGCACCAGCAAGCTTAAATAATATGTTAAGAAGAGGAAAGAGGTGGCTTTAATGCTTGTTTTGCATTTATTTCATTTTTTTGGAGTTGAAGGAGGATACTTTTGGTCAGTTTTGACCGTCAGTTCAGAGATGTTCAGAATGCTTGCATTCACAAGTGTTGTCATTGGTTAATAATATGTTTTAGAGGATTAACATACATGTTTTAGAGCACTTTTACTGCAAGACACACATGCTTTTATCTCAATTGCAGTATCAATAACATTGGGAAATAATTGATGTGTGACTGCAGTCTAACTTAAATTTGTGATAACATGTTCAAGTCACCATGACTACTGCTCTTAAAAGCTTTGAATGGAGATAAAGGTTTTATTACCTGGTGACAGAACTCTACAGACATTTCTTTTTGATCAAGGCAGCTGATTTGAAAGCAGTGTAAGAGGAAATTTGTGTAGTCATTGTCCGTCTGTTCTGTAGACAAAATAAGTCTTTAAGAAACTTCTTTGGTTGATGTACTTCTTATAAATATTGAGGATTTATGTTTCTACTGAAATTTTAAAAAATTCCTGGCCAGCCAAAAGCATCAGGATTCAGCAAACCATTCAGTGAATGGTTTCAGCATCTGAGTATTTTTTTAAAATCTCCAAAATCAAAACTTCTAGATTCACTAAGAATAGAGGAAGAATACAAGGCTTATTTTACCATTTCTATGAGTTTGTGTTTCTAGCAACCTGAAAGTATTGCCTAATTAACGTAGTAGAGTGATGCTTAACTGAAAGATGTCGAACTGGAAAAATGAAGAGCTGATTGGCAGATGTGTAACACTAGTAACGCACGGAAGTAATGGTCAGTGATGAGGCAGGCCCTGTTACACTAGAAGTCCTGCATTCCCTTTCAGCTTTCGGTTTTTGTCAGCTAATGTTGTATTTCTTTTGTATGAAGATGGTTTGAAAATGGGAAACTTGCAAACAAAGTATGTTAGTTGCAGATATAGTTGTATTTAGGATTTTTTCTGTTATTGAGATATATTATTTTGGTAAGTGGAGAGACTAACTTGGCTGGTATGGCTTTAGAGACAGAATGTACTTCCAAATGCAATGTCTGCTTGTGAAGGTACATCAAAGCAGTGTTTTGTAATCCATTTTAAGTAATTAATAATTTCTATTCAGGAGAAACCTTAATTGTGATTGACTTTTAAGACAAGATAGAAATCAGGTTGAAATACAGATTCTTTATTCATTTAAATAATGTATAAGCCATAAATGTGCCTGCAGGGGAAAAGCAGCTCACCCCATCTTAGAAGTGTTAGGGCTTAAAGATAAAGCTTTAATTTATGTTAACATGCTGCATATGTTAAGCGTCATTTTTCATTTAACATCTGAGTAGAGAAATCACATATGAACAGTTCAGTTTTGTATATGTTTAGAGCTGTATTTTTCTCCTGTAGGGTTACCAGCTACAAGACTTGGTACCTTCCTGGAGAACAGAGTCAATGATTTCCTAAGAAGACAGAATCACCCTGAGGCAGGAGAGGTCACAGTTAGGGTGGTACACGCATCTGACAAAACTGTCGAAGTAAAGCCAGGAATGAAAGCAAGGTATGTTCTTTTCTAATTTTGCTTTCTTTTGGGGGAGGTGGAAGCTGTTTGTACTTACATGATACACTTTGTTTAAATAGAATCATTTAGTTTGGAAAATAGCTCTTAGATTGCGTCCAGCTGTTACCCTAGCACTTTCAAGGCTGCTGCTAAACCATGTCCCCAAGTGCCACATCTACACATCTTCTAAATACCTCCTGGGATGGTGACTGAACCACTTCCCTGGGCAGCCTGTTTCAGTACTTGACAGGTTTTTTTGTGAAGAAATTTTTTTCTAATAGCCAATCAAAAAAGACCGTTGTATTCAAAACCTCATCACCAGCCAGTTCTTGACAAACAGATGTTCCAGCAGCATATTAATTGGTTGTGATGTGTCATCTTTTTCATAGCAAAAAGTGGGTGCCTTGTATTTGAGTAGTCTATAAGCATTTAACTTTAAAATTGCACTAAAATTACAGTCACATTAGCCCTTATCTTTGTTGCCTTCACCTAGTAACGTGCAGTCTCTGATATGTGAATATATTTGGTGTTCCTCTTTACCCTCTGACCTGCAGGTTTGTAGACAGTGGAGAGATGGCAGAGTCTTTCCCTTATCGAACAAAAGCGCTCTTTGCCTTTGAGGAGATTGATGGTGTAGACTTGTGCTTCTTTGGAATGCATGTGCAGGAGTATGGCTCGGACTGCCCTCCACCCAATCAAAGGTGAGGAACCCCATGAAAGTCTGTTTTACTTTGGTACTGTGACTTGGGTGAACCTCCTGAAGTTCTGTATAGAGCTTCTGTGTTGCTTATCAGAGAACCTTAGTGCTGTTAGGTTCTAGAAACAAAGTAGCTTCTGTAAGGGAGTATGTTAGAGTTGCTTCTTACTGGGGATGCTGGCTGGCAGACGGTGTTCCTTAAGGATCACTTACAAATATGCTCAAGGAAGGGATTGGATAGTGTTAGGGACATGAGGCTAGGATATCAAAAGAAGGCCAAGTTTCTAGAGATAAATTAGGATCAAAGGCTTTGCAGATTGCTGTTGTAATGGATGCTTCAGATGTATAAAATAACACAAATAACTTTGTAGAATTACTTTAAAATCTCTCCTCTTTTTCACGCCTTTTTTTTTTTTTAGGCGAGTGTATATATCTTACCTTGACAGTGTTCATTTCTTCCGCCCTAAATGCTTGAGGACTGCTGTCTATCATGAAATACTAATTGGATATCTAGAATATGTTAAGAAACTAGGGTAAGTATCTTTTAATATTTTCTTCTGTTCAGCATTTGTGCTGAGTAGTTCTTACTGCAAACTAAATTACTGCATCTTGTAGTGCAGGATATGGTGCCTAAGTGTCAACCCATGATAGAATAACTTGTCAGCAACTGTGTATAGTTGAAAAGATGACAGTAAAAGGGATTGCAGGCTTTTCAAGGGAGGCTTATGCTTCAGATATTTTTAGGTTTCCAAACATACATAAAACTTTCTAAGTCTAATTAGGAAAAGTGGGCCTTTTATCTGGTCCATAAAATGTTGTTGTACTTGCTGTTGATAGTGCAGTCCTTGTGTAATGCCATTGCTTTAATTAGGTCATTCCTGTGGGCCAGCATGTAACTTCTTACCCATGTTTATAAGGAGAAAGTTAAGTATATTTTGTCTATACTGATTAACTCTGTAACAGTTGTATAGGGCCACTAAGAAACCTTAAGGAGCTGAAATGGTAAGAAACTGAAGAGTTAGGAAAGAAACAGGAGAATAAACTTGGGACAGCACAAAAGAACACAGAACAACGACTGTAATGAGAGAGGTGGAAATTAAACAACCAAGATGACTGAAGTAGAAAGGCCAGTGAAGTAAACATCACTCTATTGTCAAGGTATCTGATGTAGGTTGGCAGAGAATTATTTGTGGAGAAATCATTAGGGACTATGTTTAAAGCAGTTGATGAGAAAAGTTAGGGGAGTTGAAATGGAGGTGAGTGATATTTAGTACCTTAGTGAGGTGGTGTGTGCTTTAGTACTTTGAAAGCATACATTAGGCTTCTTTCTGCTTTTTTTATTGTGTATTTTTTAACCTGTGAGTCTGTACAACTGCTGCATAGAACTTAAGCCCCAGTTTTACTTAATGCTATTTTCTGTGCTAATGGGTAACATCAGGTTCTCATTTTGGGAAAACAGTTTTGGTCATGCAGTATCATCTCCATTCTCAGGCAGAAGGAATGACAACTGGCTGCAGCTCCCAGAGCTTGGGTAGGGTTCTGCAGAGCTGTTTCTCAACATGGCCAAGGATGGTTATTTTTCTCTAACTCACAATCTGATTACTCCTCCTACTGGAGTTCTCTTCAAAAACTAATAGAGAAGAACTGAGGATGAAGAAGTGATCTTTGGTGTTACATTCTTTGCAGCTGCTACTATTTGGCTGTCATCTATCTTAATAGTACTCTAGATTGTGCACCCAATAGCATAGGTTGACAGTGACTGCTTATTCCCAGATATAATTCTAAAACTTTCCAAAACTGATTCTCAAAGTTAAAAACCAGAGGATTTACAGTAGAAAAGGGATTTCTGTCTTTAAGTAAATCTGTTTTTAAAATGTTGCTAGATAAAGAATTACTGCTCTATTTCAAGCTGTTACTAGTGAAATACCTAGTCTCCATCTTTATCCCATGAGTTAACTGGGAGATGGCAATTACAGGTTTGTATCAGGCTTTGATTTTTATCTAGACTGGGAAATGTGCACACTTTACATATAAACTGCTCCATATATAGCGCTGGATTTTAGAAAATGAGCGAAAAGATGGAAATGTTGTGTGTGGGAACAGCCGCCAGCTCGGCGGTGGCGCCACCTGGTGGCAGAGAGGAGAGCGCGCGCGAGTGTCCCTTGTCAGAGCCCACATGTCCCGTTTGTGTCTGGCGATGCCAGGTATACTACTGGACACATCTGGGCGTGCCCGCCCAGTGAAGGAGATGACTACATCTTCCACTGCCATCCTCCTGACCAAAAGATACCCAAACCCAAACGACTGCAAGAGTGGTACAAAAAGATGCTGGACAAGTCTGTGTCGGAGCGCATCGTCCACGATTACAAGGTGTGTTATATGTATGCTTGGGGGCATTGACCTATCTTGTCCTGCTTTCTTCCTTGCCTTTTGCATTGTGCCTGATTCTTGATGTTTACTGCATTAGTTGTAAGTGAATTGAGCACCAAAAGTTTAGAGTTAAAACATATTCTCTTCAAAGCATGTAGCTTCTGAAATTGTTCTAGCAAGAGATTTGAAATTATTCCTTAGAACAAAATAAATTCTTGAGGAATACTGTAAAAGAGCAAAAGAAAATATATGAATCTTAAATCTTCTTGTATTAGATAAAATTGCAGGGTTAGGATGCTCATGCAGTTAGAAGTATGTAAAATCTTTGGAATTATCAGGACTTCAGCTACTGTCAAGATTATAGTGATTATATTGCCCCATTTGATAAAAATGCATATTGAAATCTAGCATATGGTAATGACTTACTTCTTCCAAGTAGGAATATATGAAATGTATTTGACAAACTAACTGATGCACTGCTGAATCTGCACTTAGAATGTAGTCTTGTAAAATGAATTGAAATAATAAGTTTTTTACTTTGTCTCCCTTGTTACTGACCCTTCCTCGGTCTGCTGATGCCTTTTCTTGTCACTCATTGAGAATGTTGCCTTCAGTTATGTAACTTGAAATAGTGATAACCGAAAGTGGTTTTACTCTCTTTAAGGACATATTTAAGCAGGCAACAGAAGATCGTCTAACAAGTGCAAAGGAGCTGCCTTACTTTGAAGGGGACTTCTGGCCTAATGTTCTAGAGGAGAGCATTAAGGAACTAGAGCAAGAGGAAGAAGAACGGAAGAGAGAAGAAAACACTAGTAATGAAAGCACGGATGTAAGAATGCTTCTGCTATTTCATGATCTAATGTAAAAGTTCTGATTATATGTGGCTAATTATAAAAACAGAGGAGGGCAAGGCACTTTGGTTAATTGGCTTTTTCATCTTTCACTCTAATATAAATTTCAATTTTACAGTTTATAAATTAGAGCTGGTAAAATACTACTAAGCTACATTTGGATGAACAGCAGGTGTTCATATGGCTATAAACCTATCTAATTACCAAAGGCAATTTCATTGAAACATCTCCTAGTTGAATATTTTGCTGCTGAAGTCCAATTGTTAACAATGATTGTTGCCACCTCAGCCTGATTTGCAAGTTTTCTCCTTAAGCTTTAGCTTTTGAATAGTGGCTAACTCTTTTCTTGCTAACTTAGGTGTTACAACACCAATCTTAGCAGGATGTTTGAGAAAGTAATGGAGTGCTATGAGTTAATACTTGACTCTGAATAGGTTTGTATGCTAGCTTTAATGCATGGAGGATCTGAAGCACAAATTGCTGCTGAACTGTTATTGGACTACTTTAAACTAGAGAAAATTCTTGCTGGTGTCTTGTGCAATTTTTTTTTTGTGAATGTGCAACTGTCTTTTCACATTCCACAAAAAAAATCCCAAACCCCAAAATAAAAGGTATGCCTCTTAATTCAGCGATAAATTTGAAAGTGAAGAGATGCAGAATTTACGTATTTGCCTATCCTTGAAGGTTCTGAGCTTTTACGGAAGAGGTGGTGAGTCTAGGACAAGGTTAGTAGCTTTGTTCACACAGTAGTGCTTGTTAGTTAACTGTGTTTAAACACTGCTGCTTTGTCACCTTATCAAATACTAGATTTTGTTGGGGTTTATAATTTTTTTGCTAAAAGACTTCTGGATCAAAAAAGGTTTAACATTACAACTAGAAATTGTGGTTCTCCCAAACTGCTCTTTAGAATACCTTCTTTCAAGGACTTAGAATAAACAAAGTGCAGGATAACATGGGAATTAGGCAACTTGTTAGTTAATGCAAATTTGATATCATTTTTCTTAGGAAGGTATTGTTTGTTTTCCACGTTATAGCTTCAAGTTCTCATCTCTCTCATATACCAGAAACCATTTGTGAGGGATCATTTAGCTTTGTGTTTGAGGTTGGTCAACATTTAGTCAAGCCTTCACAGCAGTTTGGCCCCAAAATCCTGCAGTGGGGCAAACTTGCAGCACATCACCATTTAACCTCTATCATTAAAAGTAGTTTTAACTCTTTATTGACCCTATTTTTCACTCTTGAAGAAGAGGCAATAATAACCTGTACTGTCAAATGAAGTGATAGTCATTCATGCTCACTGGGAATTTCCTTTCTGGCAGAGTTATTTTAAGCTTAGGAAAAATGCTTGGTTGGCTAACAGTTGCTTTGATCCTTGATCATCTTATGCTGTGGTGTTTTGAGGGGCTCTCTGAGCAGCCCAGCGGGGAATGAAGTGTTAATTGATAACTGAATATAGTTGAAATTAAGCTGACCTGTTTTGTTTGACTGTTGCAGCGTATGACTGGAGGAACGTGCATGCTAGAAGTTGCACTTCTAATGCCTTTTGGTCTCAGAGCAACACTTTCATATCAAAATCAGTTTAATGCAGTCTATTAAAAATAAATCTGTCAGAGAGCTGTAGCAAACTAAATCTGAGTGGTTTAAGTCTTTCTTACCTCTGGTTAGTGCGATATCAATTGTACTTTTCAGTTATTTTTACTTTTGAATTACATTGAGAATTCATCTACTGAACCCCTCTGTGATTGTCCAAGAGGTTCTTCAGTGTGCAACTGTAGCAGACAAGTTTCATTAAATAATGTTTCACTTGTACCTCCTGAGCATGTATGCTTTTAATATTTTTAGATGTATTGCTGATCTGGATGTCTTTTGGAGTGATTCTAGTGGAATTAATTTAATGTTTCTGGGGACCCTAGTACATTTCTTCAGAGTAAATTGTTGTGAAGTGTGCTTTGTCCTGCAATTATAGAATAATAAAATGCTGATGTGGTGTTACTTGGATACCTGACATAAAATGTCTTTAAAATTGGTAGGTGAGCAAGGGAGACAGCAAAAATGCCAAAAAGAAGAATAATAAGAAGACAAGTAAGAACAAGAGCAGCTTGAGTCGTGGCAATAAGAAAAAGCCTGGCATGCCCAACGTGTCCAATGACCTCTCCCAAAAGCTATATGCCACTATGGAGAAGCACAAGGAGGTAAGAGTTGATTGAATGAGAAATAAGTTTTTTACTTCAATAAAGAGGTGTACATAGCTTTGATACTTCAGAGTCACGCCCTGTAAATTATACAGGTTTGGCTGGAGAATTGAGTGGCTCACCAGACAGACAAATATCAGTAAGTCTGGGTGCTCTTTGCTGCAAGCGCAGTGGGAGTAAATGTAACTGTGCGCATGCAGAACTTCCTAACAGTCTGGACTGCCACTGCAGTTCTACTGTTACTGTTCAGTCCAGTGCCCCTTACATAATGATTCAGAAGAAGGTGAACTTGCAGGGCACCTGGAGTTCTGAGATTTCACAGGCCTTACAAGCTCACCACCTGGCACGTCGTTCAAATGTTAGTTGATCTGGGAACTATACACTCTATAATGAGGTTTGGCAACCAAAACATCTTGGTAAGTGCTAGCATATTGAGCCTTTTTATTTTTCAGGTCTTCTTTGTCATCCGTCTCATTGCTGGCCCTGCAGCCAACTCCCTGCCCCCCATCATTGAGCCTGACCCACTCATTCCATGTGACCTGATGGATGGGCGTGATGCTTTCCTAACCCTTGCTAGAGACAAGCACCTGGAATTCTCCTCACTACGAAGGGCTCAGTGGTCAACCATGTGCATGCTGGTAGAACTGCATACCCAGAGCCAAGACCGCTTTGTTTACACCTGCAACGAGTGCAAGCATCATGTGGAGACCAGATGGCATTGCACTGTCTGTGAGGTATGTTTGGTGAAATTTTCCCTGCTTCTGTCCCTGCATCTTTGTGTCCAGAGTACTCTTTACCTGTACTGATTTTTCATTACCAACTGATGGAAAAAGATCTGTACAGCTCATCTGCTGGCAGTTCAGAAAGGAGAGAAAACATCTTCCATAACAAGCGGTTCTACTAATCTGCTGCTTAGTTTTGGTTTTTGCCTCGTGGAGAGCTGAAATAGAATTGTGCTTTCTGTCGTTCAGTAAGGTGCTGCTGCTTAAGAAGTTGGGAACTGTAGCAATTGCTTGAACTGAAATGGTAGGATCAGTGGATTTTTCTGAAGAGAAATGCATACTTCTTTCTTCCAGAATCAGATGTGTTGGGCTGCAGTATTTCTGTAAAGAGGGTTCTCCATTGGTTTACTGGCATAGAGGTTTTGCTGTGTCAGATTGCAATACTTGGGTGACTCCTCCACTACTCTGTGTCTCTGTAGAATGCTGCAAACAGCATTTCTGTCTTCAGATTTGTTTGCAAAACCAGTATGTTTTGAAGATCAAGTCTAGGGGTTTGGTTCAGTGCCCTCCAGAGGCTGGACTGTTATTGTATCTGGCTTGTAAGTTAGGTTTTTAGCCTGCTGGAAGGGAATGACTGTCTCAGATTTGATCCTGAAAAGCTCTGACTACAATTTGATACTTCTGTTTCCTCTGGTTAAATATGTGTACATATGTATGTGGTTTTACCTTCTTGAATATACCAGAAAGTAAATTCTAAGTTTTCTATGGTTTAATGAATCCTGAGAACTTAAGTCTGTTTCTTAAAGATCAGTTATTGAGCCCCAACTCATGTGCTGCTGCTTTCACAGAACATAAATGCTGTTCTGTTCTTTTCTCAGCACACTCTATTGTTTAACTTGCATCTGCAAACTGAAGATGCAGCTTTCATTCTCCTTTTTTTGAAAACTGGTACTTCTGTCACTCCTGCCCTCTTCTTTTGAAGCAGGAGCAGATGAGCAGCTGTTTGTTGCCTGCCTATTTCTTCTCCTTTCCTGTTGGGAAAGAAAGGGATTATTCTGGCCCAGCTGAGTAATGTGTGACTTACTAGCTCAGAGCCAACTTGTTTTTCAAGGTATATATATTTGTGTAGCTTTCAGACACCCTTATACCCACACACCTTCCCTGGCTATAATTTGGATTTATTCGTGCTCTAGTACCTCAACATGGCATGAAAGATTGAATTTTTTTCTAGAGCAACAATTTGCCTGGAACAGACTGGGAGTAATTTGTTGAGGTGGAATGACATCATTTATTCATTTATTGTATAGAGTTTCAGGAACGCTGATAACTCTTCCTTTGTCTTCCCAGGATTATGACCTGTGCATCACCTGCTATAACACTAAAAACCATGACCACAAGATGGAGAAATTAGGCCTTGGTCTAGATGACGAGAGCAACAACCAGCAGACTGCCACCACCCAGAGCCCCGGTGATTCCCGCCGCCTGAGCATTCAGCGCTGTATCCAGTCTCTGGTCCACGCCTGCCAGTGCCGCAATGCCAACTGCTCCCTGCCGTCCTGTCAGAAGATGAAACGGGTTGTCCAACACACCAAAGGCTGCAAACGCAAGACCAACGGAGGGTGCCCCATCTGTAAGCAACTCATTGCTCTGTGCTGCTACCACGCAAAGCACTGCCAGGAGAACAAGTGCCCCGTGCCCTTCTGCCTCAACATCAAACACAAGCTCCGTCAGCAACAGCTCCAGCACCGCCTGCAGCAGGCGCAGATGCTCCGAAGGAGGATGGCGAGCATGCAGCGCACGGGTGTGGCAGGCCAGCAGCAGGGATTGCCCTCGCCCACACCAGCCACCCCAACGACTCCAACGGGCCAGCAGCCCCCAACGCCACAAACCCCACAACCCCAGCCTCCGCCCCAGCCTGTGTCACAGCCTCAACCTGCACCTCCCAACAGCATGCCACCCTACACCATGCCAAGAACTCAGCCCCCCAGTGCTGTGTCCCAGGGCAAGGCAGGTGGCCAGGTGACGCCTCCAACTCCACCTCAGCCACCACAGCCACCAGTTCAGGGTCCTCCTCCGGCAGCTGTGGAAATGGCCATGCAGATCCAGCGGGCAGCAGAGACCCAGCGCCAGATGGCACAGGTTCAGATCTTCCAAAGGCCAATTCAGCACCAGATGCCCCAGATGCCACCTATGGGAATGAACCCTCCACAGATAGGCAGAGGTCCCGGTGGCCATATAGATCAAGGAATGGGGCCAGCAGGAATTCAGCAGCAGCCACCGTGGGTGCAGGGGGCCTTACCCCAAGCTCAGCTGCAGCCAGGAATGCAGAGGCCATCCATGATGTCAGTAGCCCAGCCGGGTCAGCCGATGAATATGGCCCCTCAGCCAGGCATGGGTCAGGTACCTGGTGCTGCTCAGCCCAAACAACCACCTCTGCCCCAGGCGGCCTTACAAAACCTACTGCGGACTCTCAGGTCTCCCAGCTCACCCATGCAGCAGCAGCAGGTGCTTAACATCCTTCACTCCAACCCTCAGCTGCTGGCCGCTTTCATCAAGCAGCGGGCGGCCAAGTACGCGGGGTCCCAGAACCCACAGGGGATGGCGGGGCAGCCTGGCATCCCGCAGGGGCAGCCGGGGCTCCAACCGCAGCAGGCCATGCAAGGGCAGCAAGGAGGGGTGCACCCCAACCCAGCCATGCAGAACATGAACCCCATGCAAGCGGGCGTGCAGAGGCCCAGCATGCCCCAGCAGCAGCCGCAGCAGCAGCCGCAGCAGGCCATGGCTGGGATGAATCCTCAGGCGCAGCAGATGAATATGAATCACTCGGGCATGGCTCCCCAGTTCCGAGACCTCCTGATGAGACGGCACCAGATGATGGAGCAGCAGCGCCACCAGCAGCAGCAGCAGCAGCAGGGAGCAGGACCATCTCTGGGGCCAGGGATGGCCAACCACAACCAGTTTCAGCAGCCCCAGGGCGTCGGGTATCCCCAGCAGCAGCAGCAGCGAATGCAGCATCACATGCAGCAGATGCAGCAGGGAAACATGGGACAAATAAGCCAGCTTCCACAGGCCATGAGTGCAGAGACAGGAGCCAGTTTGCAGCAGGCTTTCCAGCAGAGGCTGCTTCAGCAGCAGATGGGGTCCCCAGCTCAGCCCAATCCTATGAGCCCCCAACAGCACATGCTCCCTAATCAGGCCCAGTCCCCGCACCTCCAGGGCCAGCAGCTCCCTTCATCGCTCACCAATCAAGTGCGTTCTCCGCAGCCTGTACCCTCACCACGGCCCCAGTCCCAGCCCCCTCATTCCAGCCCATCCCCCCGGATGCAGCCTCAGCCTTCTCCACACCACGTCTCCCCGCAGACCAGCTCCCCACATCCAGGACTGGTAGCTGCCCAGGCTAACCCCATGGATCAAGGGCACTTTGCCAGCCCGGACCAGAGTGCAATGCTTTCCCAGCTTGCTAGCAATCCCGGCATGGCAGGCCTCCATGGTACAAGCGCCACGGAACTGGGGCTCAGCTCCGAGAACTCAGACTTGAATTCAAACCTTTCACAGAGTACACTAGACATACACTAGACATGTTGTAGCATTTTGGGAGCAAAAAAAAAAAAAATTAAAAAGCAAAGAAAATTAAAAAAAACTTATTTTCGCAAGACTTTTTGTACTGAAGACAAATTTTTTTGAATCTTTCTTAGCTAAAACAACATTTTTCCCTGGAACACATCTGAACTCTGCAGCAGTAGTTTGTGGTTTTAAAAACAAAATGACAACGAACCTGAGGGACAGTAGAGTACAAAGAATATATTTTTGTTATGGCTGGAATCGTAACCAGTCGTTTTTCTTGGCTTTTTTTTTTTCCTTGTGTGCGTTGGGGAGGTCGGGGGAGGAAGGTCGTCTTTTGGTTGTTCACCAAAGGATGCCCTGCTCATGCCTCCAATAGGTTTTATTTTTTTTTTAAATTAATGAAAATATGTAATATTGATAGTTATTATTTACTGAGGCAGATGGTAAACATTTTCCCTATTCTGGTTTTTCTTCATGTCACTGCAAAAAAAAACCACCACAAAAACAGAACAACAGAAAAACACAGGAGAACCTTTTCCTAAAACCGGAGGACAAAAGGGGTTAATGTTGCTTTAAAATACATTACATATATAAATATATATATATAAAAATAAATACCAATCTTTTCCTCTTTGGTTGGAAATATGTCCATTCTTTGAAAAATGTAAAAATATTAAATAACTCAGTCCCCTCCTGAAGTCTACTTTTGTCCTCCAAGAATTTTCTATACAAGAGTCTGAGCTTAAAAAAAAAAAACTTCAAGTATTAAAGTAATTTGTACATGTAGAGAGAAGACAACATTTTTGCAAATACACAGGGGCAGCTGCCAAATGGATGTAGTATATATATTGTGGTTTCTGTTTTCTTGAAAGAATTTTTTTTGTTATTTTTACATCTAACAAAAGAAAAAAAAAACATAAAAAAGAGGGTAAGAAACAATTCCAATGGGATTATTTCAACCTGAGAAAAAGTCCCTGGGATTTCTTCTTTATGCTTGCTTTCTCTTTCCCCTGCCCCTTTCCCACCCTCTTCCACTTTCTGTAAAACTTGAAAATAGAAAGCAAAAAACCCTCAAATGTTGTATATCATGCAATTAAAGTTGGTTACTTATAAATAAGAACTTTCGATCACTGTATAGACTGTTAAAATTGATTTCTTATTACCTATTGTTAAATAAACTGTGTGAGACAGACAGCCTGTTTTTAATGTTTCCCTTCTATCCCACATGTGTTGCTTGTTCTTAAAATGGTGGGGGTAGCAGAATATGTGCTACTTCAAATGTTTGCTATTTAGACGTCAGAGAGCTATTTAATGTATATGACTGTTTTAAAATGCAAATATCTCATAAGGGATGTGGAGTAATAATTAGTCTTCTAAACGGACTTTTTTGGTACAACTCTGCATTCGCGTTGTTCCCGGCATGTATCTTACCAAAGAAACGAGGTCTGACCTCGACAGTTGTGCCAGTCAGCTGTGCCCTGCCCTGCTCACACAGCCTGGGAGCAGCTGATCTTCAAAGGACCTATTTTGCATTTTGAAATGAGAACTATTTGTTTGGATATGTGATATTAAAAGATCCTATTTCACTTGGAGTATATTGTGCGCCTTTTGGCACTGAAGTGTGAGCACGAGCTAAGCTTGCGTGGCTGTCCCGTAGGCGCTGCACCGAGACGGCGTGTGGGTGCCCAGTCACCCCGTGTGGGATCTGGGACCTGCCAGACGCAGGGGATTTCCTGGACAAGAAGTGCTGTCCCCATGGAGCGCACCTGCAGTGGCCCAGTTGTGTGCTGGCCGTAGCTGCGCACATGTGGAGTTAACCCAATCACATCGTGTGCTGCGCTCGGGCTGGTCGCGATGGATGTGGCTGGTTCATTTAGGGCCTTCCAAAGTCCAGCCTTATGGTGTGCATGTGCATGCAGTGCTGGCTGCCTAGGGAATAACTCACCACCAGGGCATTATGCACTTGGAAGACCCAGATGTGAGCAACGACGTCTGTGTAACGCCGGCTGTGTTGTGAGCATCAGCGTATCCACAGATCCCAGACAAATAACGTGAGCAAGCTGACCTTGGGAAACCGCTGGTGGAAGATAATGGAGGGGGTAAACATGGATGGATGGGAATCTCAGCCACATGCCAAACAAAAGTAATGGTGTATTACAATGTGAAAGGATGTTAAGAGGCTCTTCAAAATCAGGAGTAAAATGCTTGATGTTTGAATAGAAACAAAGTAGGACAATGAATCTTGTACTTTAAAAAAAGAGGTTGGTAGCAAGCCTTCAGCAAGATGGTGGAAAATTTGTGGGAGGATTAAGGAAAGCAGCCCTGTGCTTTGGTGTCTCCCTTGGATCATCCTCATACCACTCACCCCTCCATGGCACAGACCAGCTCTGCACCAAGCCCACAACTACCCTTTCTGCAGTGGGAGGGACAGCTCCTGACCTGCTCTAAAGGACAGCAGAAAAAAAAAACCCCATGTGTTGAATGCCAGGACAGCAGACTGGGATGGTTTAGATTTGTCCTCTCCACTGTAAGCTTTCCTTTCCTTCCCTTCCCCCCGATCAGCAAAACCTAGTTTTACTTTCAGCCTTGGGGAGCTTCTCAGGTTGGAGCATAAATGAAATTCCTTCTTACCACATATAGGCTAGTGAAATGAAAAGTGGGCCCAGCTTTCTGACTTCCAGGCTTTTAGTGCTAACAACTTTCATTCACACCACTGAGTTGAGCATACAAAACACAACTAGAATTTGTCCTAACCTGCATCAAAGTATCTGAGGTGGGGAAGCCCTGAGGCCTTGCAGAGCACACTACAGATCTTCCAATTTCAAATGCCAGATAAGGACTTGCTTAAAA
Organism: Atrichornis clamosus; assembly: GCA_013400975.1. Lineage (NCBI taxonomy): Eukaryota > Metazoa > Chordata > Aves > Passeriformes > Menuridae > Atrichornis > Atrichornis clamosus. The sequence goes on from WBMZ01000276.1 coordinate 63,885, forward strand.
GATGTGACAGGACAGCTGCTCTGTCCCTCTTTGCAGGTGCTGACTCTAAGCCAAGTTCAGTTTGTTCAGGTAATGTGGGTGATCAGTAGTGTTAAAATTGCATGGAGTTTCTTTGCCCTACATCTCTCCACTTCTGTTTTCCCTGATTCTACTGGAGAACCAGAACCCACTATTTGGGGAAAAACTATGGCTGACTCAAGTAGTGGGAGGATTTCAGGATGACAACGAAATTAGGATGTCATCTGTATCTCTCTTGCCATTCAGTTGCATCCAAGTTAGAGTAAGTTGTTTTAACTAAGTTGTAGATTCTTGGACCAGGGAAAAAGAGTGCACACCTAAGGTTCTAGAAATCCAATCAGATATTTATTGTCCAGTTACAATTATGCTAATGGTTATAGCCAAATGTCTTAGTTTAAAAG
>WBMZ01000277.1:5635-27481 GCA_013400975.1 Atrichornis clamosus
TGCCAGGACTTGACAGCTCTGCCAGGACTGTGGGTGACAACTCTGCCAGGAATGTGGGTGACAGCTCTGCCAGGGCTGTGGGTGACAGCACTGCACGTGGGGGCTGGGATTGCCAGGAGAGCAAAACAGCAGGTTGGGAAGGGAGAAGGCTTGAGCTTCCAACAGCAGCTGAGTGACAGGCAGGATGTGTGCTCCCAGAGGAGCTGGGACCTGAGTGACACAGCCAGGGATGGGATGGGATGGGATGGGATGGGATAAAGCACGGCTATTGCCTCAACAGCCTGAAGCCACGTGCCCTCTGTCTCTGAGAAGGACTGGGGGCAGGAACAGAGAGAGCACAGAGGGAGGGAAAGGAGGGAGAATCCACACACAGCCTGGAGAGAACGCGCTAGGGACAAGGTGGGGGTACTGACAGTGACACCCAGGCACGGTGAGGGGGGATTTGTGCCCTCAGTTTAACCCAAGTGTTTCCCCACAACACGCGGGTGAAGAGGGGCTGGCAGATGCCCCACGCTCACGAGCAGCAGGGAATGCAGGGGTGTGGGCAGGTGTCTGTCCCTGCCCCTCCGAGGGCTGTGCTTCAGAGTCTGAGCAGGCTGGAGAAAATCAGGACAGCTGATCTGATTTGGCGGAGACTTTCCTTGTGCCAGCCACTTCACTGCTGCACACAGGGAGCAGCTCAGGCACCTGCAGATGTGCAGAGGAAACCGTGAGGTGTTCCTGGTGCTGTAGCTCCGGAAGCCCAAAATGAATTAACGATGCTCTTGCTCCTGAAGGACCCGTGCTGGCTCTGCTCACTCCAGGGACCCTGCAAATGCTGGGTCTCACCTGGCTCTGTGCAGAAGGAGCTGGCTGGGTGTGCTTAGCAGCTGCTGGTTGGAGGCTGATGTGCAGAGATGTTTGTGAAGTGGGTTTCAGATCATCCTGGGATAAACAGATGAATCCTCTTGCGTGGGAATGTGCAGGAGGAAGGAGAAATGTCAGGGATATTCCCCGATGCCCATCCATTGGACATGCATCCCTGGGATAAAGCTGGTATCTGTTACACAAGAGGATCCATTTGGGATTGCTGCAGCCAGCTGGGGCCTGTCACTGTGCATGTGTGAACTGAGCCACAGGATCCCATTCTGACGTCCTGCCACTGACTCCTAAACTCGTGTGGCAGAAACTGGGCTCACAAAACGAACACTTGCACAGTGACACCCACAGCTGTGCTGCCAAAGGGGCAAGATGTGGGAGAGGAACATCACCCAGTTCTCTTTAAACTGATACTGTCACATGATCCAGTGGTTGCCTCTGCCTGGTTTTAAATCAGTGAAGATCAAAATGACCCCAAAGCAAGCAAGATGAAGTCTAATCCAATGAATAATGCAGCTCTTTCCTGCTGACAGGAGATGTTTCTGTTCCTGGCTAATTATTGTCATCATCCATGCCTCTGATCCCTCGTGCCAAACTAAACCCTCTCACCAGGATGATCATCTGCAGGTGGTGGGGCTGTAGCCAGCCAAGTCTCTTAGTATGTTCCTGTCTGAAGGACCTCGCTCCGAGCTTTTTCGATCTCCCAATTTGTCATGGCAGACTGAAAAACCTGCAGAGTTGTTGATTAGAGTTCCTCTGCTGATGAGGAATGCTGGTATTTATTGGATACCATTGTGTCAAATCTGACTGTCAGATTAGGCCAAGAATCTGCAGCTCAGTGAGTACCTGAAGCAAAACTTGGTAAAAGGGTTGGTTGGATTTAGGGCTCGGAGCTTATTCTAACATGTTCAGGGCCCAGCAAGGCTGGCTGGGGTCCTGGCCTTTGTCTCGCCCCAGTTTTCACTGCAGGGCTGGTTATGTCCTGGCCCCTTGGATACGATCTTTACTGACTGGGGTGTTTGAGATTGATGCTAGCAAGGCTGTACAGGTCTGTTCTGTGCCCGTGGTGATGGGAGCCCTCCCCGTGCCGCCACCCCTGGGCAGGTTCCTGCCAGGGACCCTCCCTGTCCCTCTGTGCCGTGTCCGTGAGGGTCTCTGGGGGCAGGAAGGGGCTCTGTGAGTGCAGGACATGGATCAGCACTGCCCACAGAGGTGCTGAGTGGGCTGTGACCTGGAGTTTGTGTCTTCCCTGTGTTCCCAAGCTGCACGGGGGGCGGTGTGCCGGGGGCGGTGGAGACACTCCCGTGGGGTTGAGTGGGCTGAGGGCCCGGCCACGGGCACGGGCTGTGGGCTCGTCCTTGCTGTCCCTGGCCACCAGTGCTGCCACAGGGCCAGCGGGGCAGGGCTCAGGCACGGCCTCCCCGGGGCACTGGCAGCGCCGCTGCTCTGTGATCCAGAAAAAGACGGCAACGACTGAAGGATTAACCAAGGAGGGCTGACATTTAGGGGGGAAGAAGAAAAATCCACGTGTTTGAAAGGGCGGCCTGGGGCTGGCTGTTTGCCGGGAGCAGTGCACGAGGCCCCACCGCCCGTGGGCGGGAGGCTGAGCACAGGAGGGGCTGCTGGAAATGACAGGAGGTGTGTGCCGGGAGAGGGGCTGTGGGAACGGCGAGTGCCTGCTCCGCTGCCCCGGGAGGCACAATCCTGGCTGGAAGTGGCCCACAGTCCCTGCGCTGGGGCCGCGGAATGGCTCCCACCAGCCACTCACTGCAGCTTCCTGCAGCCTGGGAAGTCCGGCCTTCCCCAAAATCTGTTGAGAAGTAGCTGCGGGTCTTAGGAAACCAGAATCAGAAGGAAGGAGTGTAAATAAGAAAACACAACACAATATTTGTCATTCAATAAATACCAGCAACATATTGTACACACAAACACTTCCTTGCAGCAGGTTGGGTTTTTTTCTGTCCGGCCATCCTGGAGTTGTTTAATTTTGTAACCACAATATTTTCTCAGTTTCTTCTTTTTTTTTTCAGCTTTTCATGTTCAAGGCTAACATACAGTAAATATGAAGACACAAAGCAAAATCTAAATTACATCTTTGCACACAGAAAGAATAACCCTTTTTTCTTTGAGCTTTCTTGCTCAAAATTGTATTTTTTGTAAAGGAAGAAAATAGACTGAAGTACTTTAGACTTGGTGGAATCACTTCAGCTGTCACTGAGGTGTAATGGGGCCTGAGACCCAAGAGCCCTGCAGGAGTGATTCCCCTCTCCTTTCAGTTAATTCTGGGATAGAGTCAGACATTGCTGCCATCACTGGAGCTTGAGGAACAGGGGAGCTCAAGCCCCAGATCTGACGGGATAAGGGAGTGTGGTACTTGGAGGATTTGGGAAGTGCTGAGCACCTGGAATGCCTGCTGGGTTCATGCAGGGTGGGCTCTGATGACTCATGCGTGAGATAAAAGCTCAGAGCCTGAGCTGCCTGTTCCTCTGTGCCTTCCCTGGCTCACTGCAGGAGCCTGGCGGATATTCCTGAGCTCATGGTCCTGACTGAGGCCTTCCCAGGAACTCCGGACTTACGGAGAGGGACTTTCACCAGGGCATGGAGTGGCAGGACAAGGGAGCTGGCCTTACACGGCCAGAGGGCAGGGTTAGGTGGGATATTGGGAAGGAATTCTTCCCTGGGAGGGTGGGGAGGCCCTGGCACAGGGTGCCCAGAGAAGCTGTGGCTGCCCCTGGATCCCTGGAAGTGCCCAAGGCCAGGTCAGGCTTGGAGCACCCTGGGATAGTGGGAGGTGTCCCTGCCCAGGGCAGGGGGTGGGACTGGATGGGTTTGAGGTCTCTTCCAACACAAACCAGTCTGGGATTCTGTGATTCTATGATTCTGTGACTTCTGGAATGAATGTCCCTTGGAACAAACGTCTCTTGGTTTTATTGGTAATAGGAGCTGAGTAAATAAAATAGAGAATGAATGTGGGGGCTGTTTTCCTTAGTTTTCCCAAACCAGCCTGTTAGGTTTGTTGTCTGATAACGTTTGAAGCAAAGCGAGAAGCCTGGAGTTGTTAGAATTGTGTTTGCATTTCAGTAGCTGGTACAAGCTGTGTTGAAATGCCCATAAATATGAACTGGTCAATTGGAGTGTGACCCTGCTGACCCCTTTCTATCGACTCTCACTTATGTCCTTCCCATCACGAGCTGGTTCAGACATCACTTGCATTAAAAATTTCCCAGTGCTGCTTCTGAACCTCCTAACGAAGTGATTAATGATTTCAGGGAGCTCATTGATTAGCTGTTAGGGCAGCTAAAAAATTCATCTACCAAAAAGAGAGCGAGGAGAGCTGTGGCCATCCTGGTTTGCAATCCATCCTGGAAATCCTGCTGCTGTGATGCCCCTGCTGCTGCCACGGTGCTGCTCGGGGCTGCCTTGGCCCTGGGAGCAAGGGACATCCAGCAGGAGCAGGTTGGATCCAGCAGCTTGAAATGTCTCCTTTAAGTCACTCCCATCTCTCCGTTTTCCTTCTCTGGGCTCGGTGGAATCTCGCCATTCCTGCTCACAAAGTCTGGGGGTGTCCTGTGGGCCAGAGAAACTCGTGGGCTTTGCTGAGGCCGTGGACTGGGTGGGCATTGTCTCATGAGGGATGTTCTGGGCACTTCTGTAGAAAGGACTTGCCTGATTTGTTGGGGGTTTGGGATTTTTGTTGTTTTGCTGGGGGGTTTTTGGGTACAATTCCTACATTTCTGGCACATGGTGGGATCCTTGGAGTTACTTTCTGCATAGCCAGGAATTGGAGTTGGGTTGATCCTCGTGGGTCCCTTCCAACTCAGGATATTCTCTGAAAACCTTGCAAACAAATTCCTTTAAGTTTGCCTTGGAATATCTCCACAGCTGTGCTCCAGCACAGGGCTCTGGAGTGTGTTGGAGAGTGAGTACAACGTCCCCAAACCCTTAATTCCGAGAAGGAAAGTGATCCTGAGCTTTGGTGTGTGTTCCTGGAAGGGCAGCCTGGAGGGAGCAGCGGCCTGAGGGACACTCCCACCCTGGCTCTGAGCTGGGCACAGACCCAGCACTGCCCTCCCAGCCCCAGCCCTTGGCCAGGGCCTCAAAGGCAAGTTTAGAGAAAAAAAACTCTGCATATTTTGGAGGAGACTTATTTCAGGACTTCAGATTGAATTTCCATCAAACTGAATCAGAGCATATTTTTGCAGTGGAATTAAATCAGGCTGAAATAGAACCCAGTGGAACATGCTGATTTTGACTGAATTTTGCACTTTAAATATTTTCAAAGCCAAAAATCTCCAAGCAAAGCTTGAGTGGGCAAAGACCACATCACCAGAGAGCTTGGAACAGTGTTTGTACTCCTTCAAAGGGAATTTCACTGGATTTTGCTCAGCTCAGAGCTTTCACTGATGGTGTGGGCAGGCCCAGCACTGGTTCCATGAAGGATCTCAGAGGCTGATCCAAGGCAGGGAGGTGAACATGACTTGTTGCAAAGCTACTCTTTGCATGCTGCTATGAGAACGTGATTTTTGACCATCACTTACACTAAATATACCACCAGTGTCCATAATGGGGCTTTCACACACAATTTGAACAGAATTTTCTCTCACTCTTGCCTCAGTGTATTGTCATGTGGCAGGTGAGTGTAGGGGAAAACACTGAGGTGCCTCACTGAAGATCTCAAACCTCCTTGTTCTAACGTGCCAAAAGCAATAAGAGGAATTTGGGGAGTTACTGATTGTTCTATGAGGATGTTGGCTTTGGTTTGCTTTGGTTGACTCTCCTGATCATCAGTCAGTGCAGGGAGCTGGTCCTCAAGAGGCTGCCTGGTGCCTTTTCCTTTTGTTTGATGTAGCAGCATAATTGTATGGAAGAAAAATGACCACTGTCCTCCTGTGGAATTACAGAGGGAATTCTGTTTCTGAATTAACGGTCAGTGGTAATACAATTTTATGCATAAATAATGCCATTTATTATATTATTGATGCCCTTTATTGTTGATGTTCTGTGTATGGGCAGAAGAGGAGCTCTGAGGAACTCAGGTTAATGGCAGGAGTGGTGCTGAGCCCAGCAGAGCTGCCCCAGCTGCCCCAGTGCAGACCTGGCCCAGCACCCTGAGCTGGGCTGCTGCTGGCCCTGGCAGTGTGTGCTCCCACCGGGCTGCCTGACTGGAAAGGCTGCCTTGGAAAATACCTCCCTGTGACACGGAGAATGTCTTCAATGTGCTCTGGTTAAGTGTGGCTGGGCTTCCCCGAGAGGTCACTGTCAGAAGAGTGCTGCTGACCCTTCCTGGAAGCGGGGTTCCTTTTGTCTCAGGAGTGTGGTGGCGACATGCTGTCCCAGAGCCACAGAGTCACTGAGGGTGGAAAAGACCCCCAAGGCCATCGAGCCCTCCCGGTGCCCCGTCCCCACCGTGTCCCCAGCCCAGAGCTCTGAGTGCCACGTCCAGGCCTTCCTTGGACACCTCCAGGGCTGGGGACTCCACACCCCCCTGGGCACTTCCAAGGCCTGACCACCCTTTCCATGGAGAAATTCCTCCTGGTGTCCAACCTGCCCCTCCCCTGGCCCAGCCTGAGGCCGTTCCCTCTCCTCCTGTCCCTGTTCCCTGGGAGCAGAGCCCGACCCCCCCTGGCTGCCCCCTCCTGTCAGGGCCTTGTGCAGAGCCAGAAGGGCCCCCCTGAGCCTCCTCTGCTCCAGGCTGAGCCCCTTCCCCAGCTCCCTCAGCTGCTCCTGCTGCTCCAGCCCCTTCCCAGCTCCCTTCCCTTCCCTGGACACACTCCAGCCGTGAGGGCCAGAGCTGGACACAGGGGACGGTCACTGCCCTGGTCCTGCTATAACCAAGTGCTCTTCTCTGCCTGACCCCTCTGCCACTCCTGCCACACTGGACAGAAGGATTTTCTCTCCATCCTGCCGTCACCTCCTAAGCCACAGCCTCGTGGGCAGGGAGGCTTTGTGCCCAGGGCCTGAGTAAATTCCCGTGCACTCTTTAACCCGAACCACGAGCAGCCCACGGCTGGCTCCGCCCGCCCTGACAGAGCCACAATTACCAGGATGCAACACCTCTCCTTTCTAGCAGTGAGAAGAGCAGTTCCCAGGTATTCTTGATTTCATTAATTTGTGAGCATTCAAGAGAACAAACCCTCCATCCTCTCAAGTCAATGCACTTGTGTTACGTGAGGGTGAAATCATTCCCTTCCCTCAGAGCAGAGTCTGCAGACAGAAAGCTTCTATCCCTTACCTTGCATAGACAAAGCATTGAAATAAGGATGCTGATAAAAATGCTTTCACTGGAAGAGGCTTGATTAAAGAATCTGCTGCTTTGGAGTCCTGTATGTGAAGGTAGATGTCAAGAGGTGCCATTTCTTGCAAAGAGATTGAAAAGTTCCTGTCTGTTTGGTCTGTGGGAAGAATTTCCACAGCTCAATGACATCTCTGGTGCTGGGAGAGCCCAGCTCCCAGATCTAGTGGAGGCCACTGATGGGGAGGATCAAACCTTGCTCTAACTGAACTTCCATTTGGAAATCTTCCAAACACTTGGCTTTACCTAGGAAGGGCTTTAAGGTCCCTTCCAACCCAAACCATTCCACGGTTCTATGACTCCATGATACTTCAGTGTGTCTAAAGACAGCCACAGATTTTCTTTGCAATCAACCCACAGACAATGAGGGAAGAGCAAACCCTCCCCCAAAGCCTTTGGAAGCAGCCCCTGCTGCTGGAAATGCAGTGGAAATCCACCATTCTCCCGAGAAAAGCTAAAAGCTACGTGGCAGATAGTAAATAAATAATTGCAGGGAAACATTGCACATAGATTTCTTGGGGAACAGAACTTAATTAAATTTTGTGAACATGCCTACATAGTTCCATTGATCAGGAAAAAATGGATATGGGATACATCTGTAAGATTTACTTGCTTGGTTGTGTTTTGCCTTCCTCTCCTCCCTCGGCTTCATTCACTTCATATCCTGCAGTGGTGAGGGAATGCATTTCTGGTTTTCTTCTGTGAAGAAATTGATTCTGAGCAGCACAGGACATGATGTATGGGTTGTAACTCTACAATATTGCTAAGCACAAAAAAATCACTGAAGACGGCTGTGCAGATATTATATTAATTTCCATTTTAAAATGGAATTTTTCCCACTAGGACCAATAAAAAATATGCAAAGATTTTCAACAGCCTCTCTAGTAATGATTAATTAAAAGATGGGATAAATCTTGCTGGGCTAATTTAGCAAAGTAGGCTTTTTTGACACTTCACAGGATAGTTTTTTGCCATTGAATCCAAACTTCTCCCTGAATTCACAATCCCAGCCACTCAGGGTCTGGCTGGGATCTCAGCATCTGTTTGTCACCACGACCAGGAGTCGGGGAGGTGACTGTGGCTGGCGCCTGGCAGAGGAGCAGAAGGACCAGGCAGTCACAGCCTCCTCTGTGGCCAGCACAGGGCACGGGGTGGTGCCAGGGGCTGGACCTTCACCCTGCTGGGGATGGATCCCCTTTTGGAAGGGCTGATCCTTCTCCTGGAAGGGCTGATTCCTCTCCTGGAAGGGCTGATCCCTCTCCTGGAAGGTCAGCCTGACTGCAGGATGGCAAGAGGGTGCTGCTGTGGAGATCAAAATCTGCTCCAGGAGAACCCAGAGGATTTTTTCTGTTCATGTTTTACTCTTCAGAAGTCCTGCTCACGTTTCCATCGGGCTGTGAGGGCTCCCAGGGGCCTGGGGCTGTTCCCCCAGCCCGGGCAGGAGAAGCCCCTGGTTTGCTTGCTCCAGGCTGGCTCCAGGTGGATCCCCCCTCGTGGAAGGCCGGCCCAGCAGGTGGGTTGGGCACTGAGGGGGCTGCTGTCCTTGCTGCAGGATTGTGAGCTGGCAGATTGGTGTGCTATTAACACTCCAATGGAACAGATGGTGTCAGGATTTTAACTTATGCTTATGAGATGCAGATGGTCCAAGGAGTGAACTTGTACATCAGTTATTTTTATTTTGAACAGGTTAAGAACAAATTACTCTCTGACTATTGTTGTTACTGCTCTGCTTGTCATTTCTTCTTTCTCTGTGGATGGCTGTGCACATGTGCAAGCCTCAGAATCTCCATCTTTCCATGGAATGTTAAATTGAAACAGCCCCATTTCTGCCTAAAACTCCTCTCTCGTATGTATTTTATTTACTGTTCCCACGTGCTCAGCCCAGCCTCCTCTGGGAACACTGTCCCTGTCCCAGGGCAGGCAGGCACTGGCTCCCAAACCCTGCGTGACTCTGAATCCTGGGCAGGGCTGCACACCCGGGCAGTGAGGACGGCAGGGCAGGTTTCTGCTCTTGGCTGCACTGGAATAAACCCAGGGTGACCCTACTTCTCTGTCAGTAAGGATCTGATTATCTAACCCTGTCGAGAAACACGGGGTTGTATTTTTGTCATAATTCATAAGCTTGTTTAATTTTTTATGGAAGGAAAATACATCTACTGCTACGAATTATTAATGTCCACCTGAATATTTTACACCCACAACACAGCTCTAATTTTCATACAAAGGCCCCAGTGTTTGGCACAAAGCACCTGTGTGCATTTTCCATCCTGACCCCTGTCCTGTGTCCCTCGGGGGGGCCAGGACCACCCGTTTCAGGCAGGTCCCCGTGTGCCAGCCTTGGCTGTGCTTTGGCTCTGTCTCTGCCGGGCCCGAGCTGGTGGCAGCTCCTCCGAGGGTGAGGTGTGACACGGCACCTCGGTGTTTGCCGAGTGCAGCTGGTCACGGGGAGCTGCTGCCAGCCTGTGTTGCTGTTTAATTTAGAGCCCAGTCCAGGAGAGTCCCAGAGCTCCCTGCTGCTGAAACAAGCTGTAGGTGTTTGAGATCTGTAGATTGGGGAAAACAACATTTCCCAAGGGTTAAAGCATCGAGTTTGTGTCTGCCCAGCTCACTGCTAACAAGGGAACGAATCGCTGAGCTCTGACTGTGATCAAGTGGCTGGGCCAGCAGAAATAAATCTCGGTCTGTTCCCTGTCCTTGATGCATTTCCAGTGCCCGTCCTGGCTGCAGGGGGGGTTCCGCGGAGCCCCACACGAACATATGGCACGAGGGCAGAGGCAGCAGTGCAGCTGCGCTGAGATCAGGCTCGGTGATGCCTCCCTCGTGCCTGCTGCCATTACTCATCCTTCGCATGCAAATGCGCAAATCACAGAGCTCCCTGCTCAAGCCCACGGTGGTTTGGAAAGCTCTGTTCCCACCCTGCAAAGGCAGCAGATCTGGGAATGCAGCACTGAGGGGACAGAGGCACCCGGGGACCCCTGATCCCAAGCCCCAATCAGGGCCCTCACTTGCAATTTTTGCTGATTCCTGGAAAACTGGTGGAGGCTGTGAAGGGTCTTGGAGGGTGCGGTGGGGCTGGCTGGGGTTGGCTGAGAGCTGCAGGGAGGCTCAGGGATGCTGGATCGCATCCCCAAAGGCTGTGAGACGCCTTGTCCCTGCAGGGCTGGCACGTCCCCTCTCACTGGGGCAGCCACCCTGATGCACAAAGGGCTTTTGGGATCCCCTGGAGCACAAAAAATCACCCTCCCACCTCTTTCTGATAATTAGTATTTTCTATAAATATCCCTGTAAGATGACATTGACCGAGCAGGCCGTGCCATAGCCAGAGGAGTTGGAGCTAATTTGGATTCCCTCGGAGTAGCCAGGAAGGGCAGGCACGGCTCTGCTCAGAGGCTGGAGTGCCAGTGGGGACTGGGGGAGTGGGGCTGAGTCAGGAACATGACAATTCTGTGTCGAGTGACTGGCTCCCATCCCACCCTGGCAGCTGCCTCCTTGCCTTGGACCCTGTGGTTTGGCTCTGTTGACCTGGTGGGAGTGTGGGGGGACAGGAGCAGCTCCCTGCTCCCCACACCCACCACCTTCTCCCTCCCAGGCATAGATACTAGAAAGTTCCTGCAGCTGCTTCCGGACGAGGGGATTACAGGGCTCTGAAATATCAATTTCTTGCACTTTGCACTGTGTTTGAAACATCACCTTCACGCCCAGAGCCCCTCTGGTGTGCGGGGTGGGAAGGGGTCACCTGTGCCATGGCAGCTTTGATCCCATCTCTCCGTCCCTGGGGACATCCCCAAGCTGGTGGGGCCTTGTTCTGCCTGCAGCCCCCGGGGCCCTGGTGCAGGGAGAGGGTTACAGCTCTCCGCGGCTCCTTTTCCCTGCTGGGAATGCTGGAGACCGTTCCCCGGGACACATCCCCGGGGACTGGGTGTGGGTGCTCTCCTCCCACCTGAGCTGTTCCCGAGCTGGCACAGCCTGGCACGGGGCTGCCACATCCTCCCTAGCCATGTCCCCCAGTCCCTCTACACATCCCCTGCCCGCTCCCTGCCAGCCGTGTCCGTGGGATTCCTGTCCCACACAGCCCTTCCCACGCTGCAGCTCCATCTCCATCTCCATCTCCATCTCCATCTCCATCTCCATCTCCATGGCTTGGAATCAAACCAGGCCTGAGTCAGTGTCGCTACATCTGCCAAAAAACCAAACCTGAACTCCAGTGCCACATTCCAAGTGTCCACTGTGCTGTTTGGTGACATGAGCCATCATGCTGGGGACAGGGAGCTCTTCCTGTACCCAAATTTCCTGCACCTGACCCTGCCAGGTTTCTCCACCGCAAGGAACAATAATCAGTGTCTGTTGGTCTGTCAAGTAAATGGAATAATAAGTGAAATATTAGAGACACTGGGAAGTGTTTGCTCAGCTGGAATGACAACCTCAGTTCCACACTACTTTTTGTTTGCAGACACAGCTTTTACAGACCGTGGCTATAGGACAGATTAAATATTGTTTGAAAAAGTGATCAGAGATTTTGTTTGCAACTGTGCTGCAGCTCTTCTCCAAATATTGGAAGGATTTTAAATTGGTTTGTATTGATAATGGCACTGTAATGCCTTTCCTTGCTTGTACAGATCATCAGTGGTTTAATGTGCTTATTCCCAAGGGATGCAGTGACTGAAAAGAACAGATTAAGATAAACCTTAAAGAATGTTTTGTGGGGGAAAATTGTATTTCCTTTAAGAAGGCTTTGTGTAAGGCATTGGCTTGTATTTGTGAGCGCTGCTGTGAGCAGGGGCAGGGCCAGGGCCTGGTGATCCCCTTCTGCCGCGCTCTCAGCCCCGGTGCAGAAGGAAGATCCAAGTCAGGGATATTCCGAGAGCCTCTCAGAACCGGCTGTCCCCCCCGTGCCCCTCACGGGCCCGGGCTGGGGGCTGTGGCCCCACGCTCCTGGGCCTGTCCCTGGGCTCCCTCTGGGCCGCGCGTGCCGGGCGAGGGCCCTGGGCCGGGGCGCCCGGGCAGACGCTGCAGTTTCGGTCCAGACCTCCCCTCCCGCCGGGACACGCAAAGCAGGAGCTCTGCGTGTGCGCTGAGGGGCTCGTGTGTGGCTCTGCCTGTCACCCTGGGGTCCGTCCCGCTCCCTGCCAGCCCGGCACCGGGGCACAGCCGCTCCCGGGACTCGCCAGGCGGGATAAATTCACCGCGACACCGTTTGCCAAAAGCTGTTTGGATGTACAGGAGTCACATCTTCCCTGAGCTGTTCTGAGCACGTCCACCTGGATATAACTTCACACAAAACAGGCGCCTTCTGCAGGACAGGGACGCGGCCCATATGTCCCCAGAGGAGGTGAATCCATGTGATGAGCCCTTGCTCACAGCCCCTGGAGCTGACGTGTTCCAGCCACGAGGTCCTGAGGGAAAATGGATGAACCTGTCTGTGGCAGCAGGATCAGGATTGCTGAGCCCATCCACCAGCGGGGCTAAAATTATTTCAGTGAGACCTTTACCTCGTTTTCAGCCGCTGTAGCTGAAGTTTGAGTTGGTGTGTGTTGCACACCCTGACAAAAGGTGCCAAATAACACGTGTGGTGTTGTGACCATCACAAACCCAGCAGAAATAGTTCTGCTTTCTGCAGCAAGGGAAGGTCTCCTTGTGCTTGGAACTGTAGGTTAAATACAGGATGACACAAACCTGTCCTGTCACTAGGTTTTCTCCTCCATGCCCTCAGCTCTGGGCAGCTGGATGGGGACCAACACCGGCTCAGGAGCAGCCCTGGAGCTGGCAGTGCCCATGTTTGTTTATTGCAGTAAAGAATATGATAACAATCCCACATAACCAATATCTCAGCTGATCAGAACTGGCTTATTTGTTCATTTTTATTGATGCTCTGATCTCTGGTGAGAAAATAATTGGCTTAAGCAGCAGAAGCCCATTCCATCTAAAGCCCGTGGCAGCTTTGTTCAGTGACAGCAGTAGGTGACCCCGCTCTGAGTAAACAAACAAACACTCTCACTTATGCACCAATTATGTCTTATGGAATGGAAGCACTGAAGCACCCGGGTTGCTTTTCACTAATTATTGTGCTGCCTCCCTGCATATGTCTCCCCTTGGCTAATTGCAGTTTTTTAACTTTGGATTGCACTGTGGGATAGGGGCTGGTCAGAAGAGCCCTGCAGGAGGGCAGCCGTGGCTGGCAGCAGCTGTACGTGTGGGTGTACATTTCTAGATATTTCTATATATTTATGTATTTAACCACTGGGATTGGCTCAGCTGCGCAGAGCATGGTGTCAATACCACCAAGGTTGTAGGTTCAATCCCTGTATGGGCCACTCACTTAGGAGTTGGACATGATGATCCTTGTGGGTCCCTCCCAACTCAGAATATTCCGTGAGTCTGTGCTTTATCAAAGTTGGCCTTGGAGATCTTGTAGGTCTTTCCGACATTCCTGGTTCTCTGATGTAAATTACAGCCACCCCTGGGGAGCAGACGGCAGGGCTGAGGTGTTTTACCCAGGCTGGGGCAGGGAGCGGGTGCAGAGGCTGGCCCTGAGCTCCACTGGGGACAAGGAGCACAGGCCCGAGTCACTGGGTACAGTGAAGTTATGCGAGCTGAACAGGGAAGGATTCGTCTGCTAAAAATAAATGGCTTTGTTTCCCCAAGTCATTTATTTTTGATGGATGGCTCAGCCGTGCGTTTGTTTAGCAGCAGGACAGAGCTCCTGCACCCCCGCGGCTGCTGGGGCCTAAAGGGGCTGAATTCAACCTTCTGAGAGTCCCCAGGTGCCTCCACTTCTCTTCCTTTTTCTTGTGTTAGCGTGTCTCTGGTGTCAGCTTTTGTGCAGACTTGTTCTGTTTCTGGTTCTCAGAAGCTCTCCCCAGCTCTGTGCTGGCCCAGCCGTCCGAGCGCTGTAAGAGGCACTGCACTGGGGAGGGGAGGGGGTCCTGCGAGGAATAACTGAGTGGGGCAGCTCAGACACTGCCGCGTGCTCTGAAGAGAGAGGCAGAGTCACAGGGAGCCGAAATCATCCCTTTCGTGGAGCAGAACAGGGAGGGAATCCTGCTGCTCTCCGGCCTCCCTGTTGCTGCAGAGGAGCAGCAGCTGGTTCCTGGCAGTGCCGGGGAGAGGCCAGCACCCAGCTGGGCGCTCTGTGCAGCTCAGGGGCTGTGAGCTGCAGCCACAGCCCTGCAGGGCTCAGCGCCCCTCTGTGGTCTCTGCCCCAGGCTCAGGGTGCCCCTCCGTGCCCTGGGCGGGGTGAGGGCTCAGCCCCCCCAGTCTGCTCCTCAGCCATCCCCAACGCCTGCCCGAGGCTCCCACCGCCTTCCCAGCTCTCCCTTTAAACCACAGCCTCAGTAAGACTGGGGTTTTTTTCCTGAACAGAGTCCAGCAAGGCTGGGCTGTCTGTAAAAAGTGGTTTTTGTTAGACTTGTGCTTGCAGCTCTCATTCCCTCTCCAATGTGAACGTTCCTCAGATAACACAGCTCACATGAAAAGACTTCTTCAAATTCTTTAAGTGCACATTAAAATGCAAATCGCCCTTCTTATTAAAGACTTCTGGAAGTTCTCTGACAACACATTTAAATGCAAATCAGTGAAACGTAGACTCAATATTAAAATCCAAACAATTACTTGATCCACATGCCGAAATTAAAATGGGACCACATTCTATGTCTCCATAAAACCAGTGGCCTTTTCAGCAGCACATGGGAGGCTGCTCTGTGTGGGGCTGCCGTGGCTTTCTCGGGGGCAGGAGGGGTCCCCGGGCCACTGAGCTCTGCTGTCCCACCACAGGACTTCACCTCTTGGTGAGACAGAGCTCCTGACACGGGCCTGGACTGGTGCAATGACAAAACCCAGCTGGCTGTTCTAATAAAGCCTCCCTGCTGGCATCAGTTCCTCTCTTGGTCCGGTTTGGATGTCACCAATGTGAAAATCCCCCTGTGAGGAGCCAAGGCAGAGCTCTGGAGCTCTGCCCATGCAGGTCTGGGTCATCAGTACCCAGGAGATAAAGTGGGAGTGTGCGAGGCAGCAGCACAGGCTGTTAAAATCCCCTTCCTAAGGAAGAAGCCATAGCTGGATTTTGAATTTTTCCCAAATTATGCAGCCTGAGGTTAAAGCTGTCCCCCCAGCCAAAGTGCTGGTAATTATTTGATGGAGTTTTAGTGGGCGTGTGCTGAGGCCACTTCTAAAAGCTCGGGGTGTCAGGGGAGGCAGCTCAGCTGAACACTTCTGATCTGTATATTTTAAAGTATGATAATCCATTCGGAACAACAGGCTTTAAATATCTTTAAATCTGAATGAGGCCCTTTTGCTTTAGCTCTGCTGTGCTTGTGACATTCCTGCAGAAAGACTCCAGAGGAGCAAAAGGTGCTTTTCCACCACTCTTTTTTCCCCTCTCTGAATTTATTCGGCTGTTTCCCCTCAGGCTTGGCTTTCAGAGCTCATGACTGAGCACTCGGTGTGACAGGGGAGGAGTCAGAGCTGCGGCTGCAGAGTGCTGCTGTCCACCTCGCAAGGGAAGGACTTCCTGGTTTCTCTCAGTCCTCAGACCTTCAGTTTGGCCGTTCTATTGAAAATATGGTGCCTTATTTCTATGACAATGTTGTTAGGAGGGCACTGGTGATATTGAGGTGTGGCAGAAATATGGGACCGATGTGTTTGGGAAAACCACAGCCTGCAGAGAGGGCTTAGGGATCCACAGGAACAGCCCCTCTGCACTCTTGGGATGTCTATTCACAGATAGATGAATTATTTGCATTATCAGCTTGAGAGAGGCTGAAGGGAGAGGGGACAGCGCAGGGTCACTCCTCCCAATTGATCATATCAGTTTTTATTGCTGGCTGATGTGTAGCCACATGTGAGGCTTCTCCCAGAGAAAAGGAGGATTCTTTTCTCTCATGAATTGGAGATCCCACAAACAAGCTTTGCCAACACCAACATTTTATTTATTTGGGGTATTTGAGGGATCTGGAGCTCTGCTTTTGTTTGGATCTTTTATGTCATTTCATGTGCTAATCAGGGCTTTTTAACTTGACTCTGTCACTCAAAAGCTTCTTGATGATGATGAGCAAAATTAAGCTGTTTCACTGCTGAGTGTGTATCATCAGTGAATTTTAATTTTAAAGGAAAAAGTGAGATTTTTTCCATTTTTAAAAGTATGATTAACCAACACCACTATGAGTCTTTTTAAAAATAATCTTCTAAGCAAAATGGAATCCAAAGTACAAAATGGATCTGGTTGTTCCCTCTCCTCCATATACCATTTATTACATGAAAATAAATGTCATTCCCAAGTAGATGTGAGTGATGCACAAGGACAACATGTCCTGTAGCTGTATCCATCAGTATTTGAAAAATGGAAAGAATGGGAAGCATTTCAGCCGGTGATGTTCATGGGTTACTTGTCTCTGCCCCACCTTTGATTGCAAACATTTCAGTGTTGGGGAAAATTGAAAATCAGATCATGAACTGTAAATGAAAATTAATTTTATATGTGAGGGGGAGGGAGCCTTGGGAAAAAGGGAAGGAATCACAGAATCATTGAGTTTGGAAAAGCTCCCCAAGGTCATCGAGTCCAACCTGTGCCTGATCCCCACCTTGTCCCCAGCCCAGAGCTCTGAGTGCCACGTCCAGGCTTCGCTGGACACCTCCCGGGGTGGGGACTCCAACCCTCCCTGGGCAGCTCCAATGCCCGCAGGAGGTCACGGAGCGTGCGGAGAAATCCAGAGTCTCCCACGAGTGAAACCACAGTCACCTCCTCCGCCGGGGGGCTGAGGGCGAGGAGGAGCCCAGGACCGCGGGGCGGTGCTGGGGGAGGCAGGTCCCTGGGGGAGCCGTGGGATGCTCCTGAGGCTCCCCTGGCACCACCGGGGCCCGTGGCTGGGCAGGCACGAGCCGGGGCCGTGCCCCAGATGTTTTTGCTCTGACGGGAAGCAGCCCGGCAGAATTCCTGCCCCCTGTCCCCGCCACGGGCGGCAGGTTTGGGAATGACGGGGTCGGTGCCTCCCCCCCCGCGCCGCGGGCCGGAGGAGCCCGGCAGCACCAGCCGGCTCCCCGGGTCGGGGATGGAGCCCTCGCTGCTCTCCCTGCTGCCGGGCTGGAGCCGAGGAGCGGCCCCGCGGGCCCTCAGCTCCTGCGGAGATCTGTTTTTCCAGGGACTTGTGCAGGGCTCTGGCTTTTACAGCCTCAGCCAGCGAGGAGGAATCGCTTCTGCCACTGCCTGCGGGCGCTGAAATCCCTGACATGTGCTCTTTATTATGGGCTTAAGAAGCCTGGAAAATCAGTGCCTCGGCAATCCCCGAGCACAATGCACGTTAGCTGCAGCGTACAGCGCAAATTAGAGTGGAAAACCGCGTTATTTCTCAGCTGTTTGTCCATGGGATTTGTGGCTAAGTTGGTGCTTTCTCATTCAGAGGGAGACAGGAATGCAAAGTGCCCATTTTCCGTGGGTGCCTGGATCCGTGTGCAGAACATCTGCTTCCCACCACAGCGCTTGGCTTGGCTCTGTTCTCCCTGCTCAGCACCCCAAATTCTGTATCAACGCTGGAAATGTTTTTTTGATACTGGGAATGTGCAGAAATTCCTGGAAACAGCCACGTTTTGGGGTGGTGGCACGGGAAGAGCTCAGCCAGCTGCAGCCACCCACGCTCCACAGCTGGAACGGGAGCAGCTCCGGGGCTGTGGAAGGCTCGGGCACGGCTGGACGCTGCTTTAGGGGCTTAAAACTCAATTTCTCATCCTCTCGGAGAACGTTTCTAATGCTCCTTTTCCCGTGCCGTGTAAGCCTTCGCCATGCCGTGCTCTCGGTGGTGCCTCCTGCCCGGAGTGATGCCCTGCGCACCTCCCGGTGTCCCGGCGTGCAGCCCCCGGCCTTTCCCGTTCCATGCAGGTCCCCGAGAGCCCGGCAGCGCTGGACTCCTGGGCACTGCCTGCTGCACACCCTGCTGGGCTCCTTGTTTTCCTGCTCGCCTCTGGCTGTGACCTTTCTGTCCCACCGTCCCCTCTCCCCGGGCCCGTTCCCCCTCCCCTGGCCTCGCTCTCTCTTTCCCCTGCGGTGCAGTGAAAGTTATTTCCATTTCGTATTGAATTTCCACTCTCTGCTCGACCCAGCTTAGGAAACCGCTGCCCTTGGGCTTTGTTGGAGGGTTCTGGCGGAGGAAAAACCCGGCACCAACCAAAAAACCGTGTCCAGCTCAGCGTGTCCCACTTCCCTGTCCTCCCTCCCGGGATGGGAACGGCGCTGCTCCCGGCAGAAACTGCCCAGCCCCCTCGGCGTGCCCTGGAAAACACAACCCAAACACATTTTCCGTAATGATCCCGGAGCAGCAGTCAATATTTAACAGTAGCTCTTTCAAGCTGCTTTCTGGGCTCCGAGGAGAATTCCTAAAGAAACAGTTTGTAGGAAATGTATCGGAAAATTAACTTTGCGTTCATCAACACATCGTTAACGGCTCCCTCACTCTAACAATCAAATGTCCCTGATTGTTTCCATCCCGGAGAAAGGTGACGGCTGGCACCACGCAATCTGTTCTCCCATCATTTGCTCGCGGCAGTGCCGGTCCCGGGGGGCTGCAGGTTCCTGAGGAGGGGGGGCAGTGCAGGAAAAGGCATCTGCTGTGTTCCTGAGCCTGTTTACAGCACCGACTCCAAAATCAGTCTGTGTTGGAAGTGATGGTTATTTTTTTTTCAATTTGTTTTTACAAGAAACAGGCATCATTCCCGATTCCCTTTTGCCATTCTCAGTTTTCCTTCCTTCTCCTTCCCCACCTCCTCAGCCAGCCAGTGCAGCTTTCTGTCTCCTCCTGTGTTTTCTGGCGTCTCTTCATCCTGTGTCAGCCTTCTCTGCTGCATCTAGAACAACATTTTTTATTTGATTTGATTTTAAATGCTGATCCCCAACTGTAGGGTTTGCTAAAGAAGCCAAAGTTTAGTTTTTCTTTTCTTGCATGGGATAAATGTGAATTCAAACCACCCCCACCACCCCCACACACCACTTTCTTGAGTCATAAGTGAGTTGCCTTGGAGCCTGTGACTCCTCTCGGTTGCTCCCTATGAATAGCGACAGCCAGAACTGTGGGATAATTTGGCTGATGGTCCCCAGGGCCACCCTCCTGAAGGCTGGCAGGGCTGGACGCGGGCTGGGAGCCCCTTCCCCACTCGGGTCACTGCTTTAGGTGCCGGGATGAGGCTCTTCCCCAGCAGCCTTGGAGAGGTCACTCTTCCCACAAGGGTCTCCAGGGGGACAACCATGGATGCCCCATCCCTGGAATGCCCAAGGCCAGGCTGGACGGGGCTTGGAGCTCCCTGGGACAGTGGGAGGTGTCCCTGCCATGGCAGGGAGTGGCACTGGGTGGGCTTCAAGGTCCCTTCCAAGCCAAACCCCGCTGGGATTCTGTGATAACCACAAACCCCACCTCAGGAGAGGGGAAGGAGGTAAAACAATTCATGGTTGTGAGGAAGAGGAGGCAGAGAAAGGGTTTGCAGGGAGACACTGAAGTGACACCTGGGGGTGTGGGTGACCTTTCCCAGGACCTTGTGGCATTGTGTGCATGGCAGGAAGGTGGAACAGCCAAAGAGGAGAATTTAGTAATTGTGGAGGTGACATTTTATTTACAAGGAAATAGGAGAGAGAGGACACCTTCAGTCCTTGGGCTAAAGATTTGGCAAGTGTGGATACAGCCAGGGCATCGAGCTGAGGGTGATGCCAAGAGATGAGGTTTTTGTACGAGCAAGACTTTGACCCCAGTGGTGGAGAGAAGAGTGGGGTGAAGCTGGAAAGAGAGAGGGGTCTCCTCAGTGTCCCCAGCCCGGCAGGACAGACCCCCCCAGGGCTGGGAGGGTGGCTGGATTTGGGGGCTGAACTGAAGGAGGGGTGTCTGGAGCTGAAAGATGCATCTGTGAGTCATCAGCACAGAACTGTTAATTAAAGATATGTTGAGGGGTGAAATTACGAAGAAACGAAGGAGAAGCAAAGGCAAACACGACAGTTTGAGAACTGCCCAGAAAGCTAACGAAGCTGTTGGAGAGGATTCTCCAGATGATGCATTCCAGGAGGGATTTTGTGTCCCTGCGTGGAGTTTGGAGGAGAGGAGCTGTCTGAACCTCTGTGCGGGAAGGGCTGGCGGAGGTGCCTCCTCTGCCGTGGGCACAGGGGGTCAGGAGGGGCTCCAGCACCGTGTGGTGGCCGGGACTGGGCCTGAAGGCAAGGACGTCTCACAGCTGAGGCACATCCGCCAGCTTGAATGACCTTGGGGAAAACAGGGACAGTGCAGAAGCAGACAATACGGTGTGGGGTCACGCGTTTTGTGAGCAGTGGGCGTGCTGGTGGCAATGGAGAACGGGATTTGTCTTGGGAAATGACAGAAACAGAAGAGGTGGCAGAGGACTTTGGGTGGAGGGCTTCAGCCTGGCCGTGGGGTTGGTAGGGGATGCCTTTCCCTGGGCAGGAGCAGCTGCCAGCCCCGTGCTCATTTCCATTTAAACTGCATTTTCCCTTGAGGGAGAGCACACCAGGTAATCTCCTGTTTTGCTTATTCTGACATTAAAAAGGGAATAACAATAGGGTAACAACAACAACAAAAAGATTAATTTTCAAACAGTAATTGCCTTTCTGTTGATAGCACTGACAGTTCCCTGGCACCTTCCAATTACGGTGTTTGTGTCTCCCCTTTGCCTCAGCTCCGAGCCCGGAGCAGGACCTGCAGCATCAATCAGCAGCTCGTAATTTCCCCCTGTTCCCCCTGCTCTGGTGGGGCAGGGAGTGTGCAAGTGGGGGATGTCTGGGGTGAAGAAATCTCCCGGTTGTAGCAGTGCTGTCTCCGGCTGGAAACTGAGCACACGGAGGGATGATGCTGAGCTGATGCAGGGGTGTTTGGTCTGGGTTTTGTTGGATAGGTTGGGCATCAGGAGGAATTTCTCCATGGAAAGGGCGGTCAGGCATTGGGAGGGGCTGCCCAGGGAAGTGGTGGAGTCCCCACCCCTGGGTGCTCTGGGCTGGGGACAAGGTGGGGATGGGGCACAGCTTGGACTCCATGGGCTGGGAGGGCTTTTCCAGCCTCAGGGATTCTGTGATTTTTCAGTCCCTTTGCTTTCTAAGGGACGGTGTGGGACAGGACAGAGGCCCCGGCTGTGACAGGTTAATGTGTGTGTCCTGGACTCGGGGTCCCCGTTGTCCCCTGGGCTCGGGCACCGTGGTGGGGACAGCAGGGCCTGTGCCTTGTGTCACCTGCGCTGGGGCAGCGCTGGGCTGTGCCCTCTTGGCTGGGCTGTGCCCTCTTGGCTGGGCTGTGCCCCCTGGCCTGGGGTCCCCAGGGAGGGACTGTGGGTGTTGTTGCACCTCAGCTCAGAGTTGGAATCCCTGACAAGCCCAGGTCAATACGAGGAAGGTGAACACGTCCACAGTTCAACACCACGGAACTGTCTTCTCTTTCACTTCTGGTTTTATTTGCATTTATAACCCAAGCAAGTGTTCAGGGCAAATGGATCTAAACCCAGAAATCGATGCCTGTTAGCTGCAGTTCTGGAGACGCCATAGGCAGCACAGCAGCTCTCGCACTTACAAAGGCCTTGAGGGCATCAACAGGTTTGTGACAGTGCCCCTTGCATTTGGGGCTCACCTTTTACATGCAGCCCCTCAGTCCCCTCCTCGTGTTTTCCAGTACCCTGAGTTGTGGCCCAGGCAGGGTCTGGGTGTGCTGGGAGTCCTGCCATCCCTGCAG
>WBMZ01000278.1:0-10398 GCA_013400975.1 Atrichornis clamosus
CTAGCACCCAGCTTGCAGTCCCAAGGGCTGAACATGCACCCGGCAGTTGTTGCAAGCGACCTGTCATTAACAGCTCATCAGGGCTGATGCAGATGGGGTACAATACTCTTCATCCCCACACTGAACCCAGAACAAACAGGTTTACACCAACCGAGAAGCTTCTGTTCAAACTGACTGCAGCCCCTGAGGAATTACTTCCCTTGTGTTTCCTGAACAAATTCACCCTTTGGTCACCTTCAAAGGCATGGAATAGAATCTGCACGTTTGCCACATCCAGCAGGTTCAACAATTCCCACAGTGCTGGCCATGTTGGATCGTGTCAGTGCACAGAAGTACCTGCTGACATCCGTGTGGGATGAAGCAAAACTGCAGCCACCTCAGACTCCTGGCAAAGTCCCAGCTGTGCTAAGCTGGCCAAGCAGAGAGAAAGGGCAACCCCACAATTCCCAAAGTGATTTGTAGACATGAAAGAAAAGATGTAAGAGAATAAAGTTCTTTAAAAACCTGCAGTCTTATCCTAAGGACTCTTGGATTAGTCTTGGTACCTCTTCAATGATTTGGGCCGATTTTTACTTTCAGCTTCGGTGCACACCAGCCCATAGGTTTAGAAATGACCTCTTGAGTAGAAATCAAGCAACTCTGAGAGGAAATACTTGGGGATGAGGGTTGACAAGAAGCTCCACATAAACTGGCAGTGTGTGCTCAGGGCCCAGAAAACCAAATATGCATCAAAAGCAGCGTGGGCAGCAGGTCACAGAGGGGTCCCATGAGACCCCACCTGGAGTCCTGTGTCCAGCTCTAAGAGAGGTTTAGTTTATATATTGGGAAGAAATTATTTTCTGTGAGGGGGGTGAGGCCCTGGCACAGATTTCCCAGAGAAGCTGTGGATGCCCCAGCCCTAAAAGTGTTCAAGGCCAGGGTGGATGGGGCTTGGAGCAATCTGGGATAGTGAAGGGTGTCCCTGCCCATGGCAGGGGGTTGGAACTAGGTGATCTTTAAGGTTCCTTCCAACCTTCCAATCATTCTATGATTCCACGAAATAAGCAAGTCTCTTAATGTAAGGATTTCATTCTTCTGAGATTCCTGGGGTTATATTTTAAATGCAGTATCTGTCCACATGAACCGAGCACACCGTGAAGAAGCAGTGTAATCTGTTGACCAAACTATTAACAGCTTTTAGTGAGTGTCTTGCACTTGCTGTGTCTGCTCCAGTTACCCCACATGCAATGCCCTGTGCACAGGTAAGTCCTTGGTGCTCACCTGAGGAGCTGAAAGAACTCTACAGATCTGTTTGGTACAACCTGAGACTGAGCATGCTTCTGGTGGGAGGCACTGTCTTTTGTCAATGTAATACAAATAGGTAGTAATTCCAAAATAAGCATCTAATTTTTAGGCACTGTTTGGCTGTTTAACGAAATTATAGAAGCAGCATTAGAGGCATGAGCAATTCAAGGTCAAGGTGTGCTGCAGAGCCAGGAGCACTCAGCCCTAACCCTCTCCTCCCGTGGGTTAGTGGGATGCTGGAACCAGGAACAGGCATGAAGAAGGACTGTCAGGTGGCTGTGAAGAAACACGGACCATCCTCAGCATCCAACCTGCTTTGAACCCACACCCGGTGCTGAGGCTCTGGATTCAGTGACTTTCTGGTAAGGATAGATGTAATCATGGACCACCTCCTGATTAAACAGTGACATCTGAGAACAGATGATTGTTATGTAAAGGAGGGATCTCACAATTATTTTACCTGCTTTCCTCCTCCCGTGTTCATCAAAAGCCGTAACTTCTAGTTTCACCACCCAACACTGACTGCTCTCTGCAGCTTTTGCTAGTGTGGTATTTTTAACGCATTTTTCTGGACAGATAATTTTTTTTGACAGTGGCTAAATTTCCAAATAGGCAATGAAAAAAAAAGAGATTATCTTAGTCCTGAGACAGCAGCTCCAATTCTATAATCTAGTTGCTTGATGCCTTCTCACACAGTAAGTGCCACTGTGAAAGCCTGATAAACTGCTTAATGTTATCGTGCTGTGATTTTATGGGGAGCAATCTTGGATTAGTCTTTTCTGCACTGCAGCAATCCACGTTACATAAACTTGTGCTTACATAAACTTTTTCTCAATTTCACCTTTGCATTTTCTCTCTCTCACTACAAAAGCCCATACAACATTTTCTTCTGTCAGCCTTTAATTGGCTGTTCTCAGTGCAGAAGACAAGACACGTGCCAGCCACTTCCCCAAATCCACATAGAGGTGGAAGCACAGAGAGGTGTTATGGGCAGGTACAGGAAGGGAAAAGGATCTTGCTTCTATACAATATGGATATTCCACATGATCCTGCTTTATCCCAGAACCTAAACTGGTGCTTACACCAGTGCAAACCCAGGTGCACTTCTGCAGGCACTGCTCCTAAATAGCACCAAGTGTAATATTTCAGGCTTTGGAAGAAGCGAGGAAATAGGGGACAATGCAGCATTTTCAAGGATTCCTTTATTATTCAAGTTTTCTATTATCTAAAACCACCAATGTATTAAAGACCAGGATGGAAACTTGAGCTCAGAAACTTGTAAGAATGCACATTTTAAACCACTGGTACAAAGATCTGGTATGTACTGCAAGAGACATATTAAAAAACACTGCTCAGTATAAAAAAAAGTTAATGTTGCCAAGGATCAAATAAATAATTTACAATGCAACAAAAAAATTACAGAAATCATACAGAGATTTGAGACTGCTGTTGACAACTTGCAGTCCCATACAGTAAACGTAAAAGCCTCCCATCATCTGAGAGGCATTGCAAAATCACTGTCAAAACCTACATTTTATTGCTGGGCTGTTCTGAAGGGCTGCTGCTGTCCAAGGTCTTGGAGGAGCAGTCCCTGAGGACTTCCAAAGAACTGGTGATATCCAGACTTTCAGAAGAAGCAGATCTACACCCTTGCGTGGAGCTGATGATGTCCAAAGTTTTGGAAGCACGGGCACTGTAGCCTTTTGCACTGGCATCCCTTATGAGTATGTCCTGCCTGGATGTAAACGTTAACGGGACAAAGCCCTCGCTGTCCGCAGTGAGAACGAGCCAGGAGGAACCTGTGGAGACACGGACACGGCTGCTGATAAATTTTGTGTAATTAGGTATGTTTAAAGTAAAAAACAAATTCCCTCTAGAATTAAATGCCTCTGTTTATGTACAGCTTTTCTAAAAAAAAAAAAGAAGTATGGAAAGATACAGCTTGTATAACCTCAAAATTAAAGGGCACTTGGCAATTATGATGAATTTTGCCACTAGGAGATGAGACAATAATAAACACAGGCTTCAAATGAGGAGGAGGAGGAAATTCTGTAACAGAATTCATAAGCATCCATATTTCTTTTTAATTAGGAATTGATAAGCTGCTTCACAGTGCTAAACCTGTGTAGATACTGTAAAAAGCAAAGATTTAGTAAATTAAGTAACAAATTAATGTAATAAAGACAATTTAGAAACTGCTTTTATTACATAATTTCAATATACTTAATTCTAAGAAATACAAGGAGGAAATATTGTATGATACTGTACAAACCCAACATCTTTGGTCCATTTGCTATTTGACTTCATCATTAGCATTGTTTTACAATTTGAAATCATTTACTGAATCTGAAACACAGACTTCAACCAACAGATATAAACCAGAAAATTTTTATGTTTGTATCCATTAAGCTGATGAAGCAAGAAAATGGAGCTTATGCGGGGTAAGGGAATTCAGAGAAGCATTTCCAGCTGTTTGTAAATTTACATTATGTAACTTCATGTCACAAGTAAGGTCACAAGAAGATTGTAGCTTAAAAGCACACAACCCTCTAATCTTTTGGCTTAATATCTCATTTGGACCTAACTTGAAAATCAATACAACTCAAGATTTGAAAATACCGTTCACACATTTATACTGCAAACAAACATATTACACCAACAATTCCTTAGGAGAAATAAAATTTGGACAATGGTAAGAACAGCAGCCTAGTGTTCTTACAGTACAGGGAATACCTGTAGTAGTGAGATCATATCCCAAAAGTGTGTTTTCTACCTTTGCTGAAAGACACTCAGAATCGACACACACACACCTGGGATGGGCATGGCATGAACTGGTAACAGCAGAGGAGACCACAGCAGTACGAGGACGTTTTCTTCACAGCAAAACCTCATGTGAAATGCACTGCTAAAGTGTACAGAGCTACTTTTGTGCTTATAAAAAACTACAGGATTTCCTAAAGCAGACTAGATGCTGGAGCTACAGATTCAAATATAGAACACTGTATTCCCCAAACTACCAGTCAACCCTAACCTCCTCATTATTCAGACTTCTCTCTTTACAACTGCTGAAAATATAACACTGACTGAGAGTTACTTTCCTGTAGTTACTTGATAAGGGGGTACCATTATGTAAATTTACTCTTCTTTTTTTCTATAATGTAAAGATTCTTCTCTGGCCTTTTACTGAGAAGAATCTTTACACTATAAAAAAACAGAAAACTTTTATTAATAATCTTTCATTATTTATTCGTTGGTTTCTAACTGGATGTAATATGGCTATTGCTATTGCTGGCTGAGAATGTCACATAGAATCACAGAAAGGTTTGGGTTGGAAGGAACCTCCCACTTGACCAGGTTGCTCCAAGCCCCATCCAGCCTGGCCTTGAGCACTTTCAGGGATGGAGCAGCCACAGCTTCTCTGGCAACATGTGTTTAAAGTGTTTGTACTCTTGGATAACCCCAACATACCATGTTGCATTTCTACAGCAGAGAGGTTGAATATCTGCTGGACGGTGTTCAGGTGGAGTTTACCACCACAGAGAAGAACAGCCCGACTTTCATCTGCATCACTTCTGGAAAGCTGCTTCTGAAAATGCAACACAGAGTCATGTGCTACCGTGATGTGTATTTAAGCAGAGATGTCAAAATGGCATTAATCAAAACAGGATCACAGATGTGTCTTCAGTGACATAATTTACAGAAAGTCAAAAGCTACATACATTCAGACCCATTTGCAATATTTATCCTTTAAAGTCTCAGCTCTCAAAGTGCTGATAAGTGAGTGACAGCAGCAAGGAATGATGCTCACTCAGCACGTGTCAAAACAACAGGAGAGAAAATCATGCCCTGCTGCTGAAGAAACCATGAGCTTCATCCACAGTGCAATCCTCACCCTCATCCTTCCATCTGTGAGAGACATTTCCCCCGGGCGTTTGTAAAGCTAGGTTTTCCATCCCCACCTTCCCCCACCCATCCCTGATCCACAGTTTAAGAGGTGAGAACTCCCGCTCATGAATGCTGGGGTAAGGAACAGGCTCACAAGTCAGAAGAGCTTGTTTGTCCCACTCATGACTATCACTGCCCCAAGCCTCAAATCCAAAAAGCATCTTCAAAAATATGTCCAGTGGGGCAGAGCAAAGCATTTTTTACATCTGTTATTACAATCATTAAATGTTTACAATGGAAAACAGTGAAGAGAGTGAGGGAATATGATCTAGAAGTTAAGAGGTCAATGCTACAAAAGTTGATCATTTTTTGCAATAATAAAGCTTAAAAGTAAGAGGTATTTGAAAGGAAAATGGCAGTTTAAAAGACTTTCAATATTGACTAAGGTTTATTAATCTGAATGCTAGAAGAGAGCTAGTAGATCTGTGCCAAGTTTTGATAATCAGGTAACTTACCCTTTCTAGTGTAAATTTACAAGAGCAAATCTTTCAGCCAGAATTTTTGGCAAGAAATTTCATTTTAAATCCATTTTTAAGCTACGTTAATGGAATTATCTATCGTGTCCCTAAGGGTCTCTTTTCTCCTTGGATGGTGCTCTCAGTGCTAATTAGCAACATGTCTGTTCCAGAGCCAAAGCAATTTGCTTTTGTTTCAATCTCCATTATTTTAGTTGTCCTCACAGGAGAGCAGGAGATTGATACCAATTCCCACACATGGAAATATTCACTTGTCTGAATTTCTATAAAGAAAGCTTTAGAAGTTGCCTAAGAAAAATATTTCCTTCCTAGAACTCCATAAAGGGCTTTAACTCCACAACTTAGCTGCCACACATGGGTCCTCTGGAATCCCAGTAGCCTAAGTGCAGAGCTGAGGGGCTGAGCCCAGTGTGAGGTGGAGATGGGGAGCTGCACATGCCTGGATATTCCATTGCTTTAAAAACACTGGAAGCCTGCAGAGTAATGGGATTTACAGCCATGGTCCCACCTGCAGGAACAGGATGGAAATCTAATCCTATTGACCGTTACTTGAGCATTACAAAGAACATACAGCCATAAACAGGCCTCATCATTAAAGCTTCCAATAGTAACATTACCTGGCAGGTGATGTTAATAAAAGAGGGTTCCTGAGAAGACGGGTACACTAGAAGATTTCTCTTCCCAGATTTTAGCAGCTCAGTTAATTCACAGAGCTGCTGCTGCAATTCTGTGAAGTTACCAGACAATTTTTCCACGTTCTTCAAAAAGTAACTCGCCTCCTTTTCACTGAACAGGTTATTCTTGTAAGAATTGGGTATTTTGGAAGCTGCCTCAGGCTGCCTCTTTGGGGACGTTGGCTTGTTTAATGCATTTGACAGTGCCACAGTCCGATTAACTGGCTCAGCATCCAGAGTCTCAACAGCTGGAGGAAAATTCATGGAAATCTTTTTATCTTTGAGGTCGCTCATGTTCAAAACCAAGTTTTGTTCATAAACAGGACTCTTGATTTCTTCAATTAGTTTCCTTCGGCTCATAGGGGACTGAAGTGCAGAGTGATCTGGTATCAGGAGCCCGCGGCTGAGAGGGTGAACATCTCTAGAGACGTCACGAGGAATGTTGGAAAGGTTCAAACTGAAGCTGCCATCAACTGAGGCAGATGCTGAAGGACCCATTTCAAATATTAATTCCTTAATCATCAATCGGATCATATATTTGTCTGATCTTGAAGAGGGAAGAAAAGCAGGGTCACTGAATTTTTGTTTTCCAACCAGTACCAGTAACAACTTCTTGGTCAAAAAGCACAAACCCTTTGGTTTCTCGCTTTTCTCTAGCTGAATTTGTTGAATATTGGGTAAATTGGATGAAGTCAGTGAATAAACTAAAATAACATTACAAGTATTGGAGGCAACAGATACAGTCTGAGTTTTGGAGTCAAAAGCCATTATATCAGGAACGAGAATGCCTGGGATGCTCACTTTTTTGGTAGAGGTAACCTTTCTTTCAAAAGTCACCAAGATTAGGTGTGAAGAATCTTGGCCACTTCCCGTCAGGTAGTCCTTGGGCCTCAGGTGAAGGAGAGGGCTGGAATCAGTACCCTGCTTGCTAGAAAGTATGTGAGTTAGATCCACAGGAGATGTAACTACAGACAAGGGCTTTTCAGAGTCTAGTGACTTCTTCCCTCCATCCAAGGAATACTCTTCCTCCCCACATAAGCTGGACTGCGATGGGAAGGACTCAGTTTCAACGCTCGATGGAACTTCAAAGGCAACACCAGCATTTAAGCCACAGATCTTGTCTAGAGGAAGCTCGGTGGCAACAGCGACTTGTAAATTCTGCGTAGCTTCCACGGCACAGATGTAGCCTCCCACATCAAAGATGGGGCAAAAAGAGCAAGCGCTCAGTGTTTTCTGAGCATCATCCCAAATGTAAGAATGGAGGGCACTGCCTACCCCCACGACCAAGCGGTTGCCTTCCTTGGTCCAACAGGCGCAGTGGATGAGGCCACTGCCCTTGATATCTGCGTTAATTCTGGAGTTGTTGAGGTGGACAGAGGGTAAGACGGAGGCGTCCCGGGTGGTCAGCACGGCCAAGAGCTCCTTGTTGGGATGCCACACGCAGCCCTGTGGGAGCACAGGGTACGGTTCGCTGATGTCGCAGATCTGAGAAACCAAGAGCTTGTTCCTGTCGGCACCGTTGAAGCAGAGCTGCCAAATGGTGATGTGCTTTTTGTGCTGGACTGCCAGCAGGGCCGGGGCCTCAGGGGGACACGGGCCCCAGTACAGCCCGTGGACATGTTCAAACTGGCCAACCACGCTCGAGTCACCAAATTTGGGCTCTCCATTATGAAGGTGTAATGCAGTCAGTATCACCTGTTTCCCGTCTGTCCAGGCAAGTCCATGCACGGGGTGAATTGCCTGGTGTAAGGCATTGAGGCCAGTTCGCAGGAGCTTCGCCTTTCCCAGCTCCATGATTTTTAAAATGAGACATCTAAATAAAACAGAACGAGAAGAAAAAATAAATTATTGTAGAGGATAGAGGACAATACCTGGACAATTATTTGCTTATGACCATGCCAATGCTGCACTCTTCCTTTCAGTGAAGTCAACATATACATAATGTTTACCTATGCTTAATTCCCAGCCCTAGAATTTTTTTACTGTAGTTTCCACTGTGAAATGCAATTTTAAGTGAAAGAAACTTTGCTGCTTATATAGGCTTACCATCAGATTTCTGCTGCATTTTCATCACTAGTCATTTCATTCTAATTGGTAAGTTGGTATTCTCAGAATATTTTTGAATTACTTCAGTACCAACAATTCTCAAAATATTGCCACTCACTTTAACTTCATGGACCATTTGTGATCAGATGAAGTAATCCCTTAGAAGTATAACCAAGCATTAATGCATTATCTACAAATCTGATCCTGTATTAAGCGGGTGAGAATGAGGCATTTGGATGGTTAATCCAGAAAGCTCTCTAAGAAAGCAAATGCAATTTTGAAGAAAGTTAGAATGAAAGCAGATTTTTCTGACAAAATGAACAAGCAAATAATTTAAATGAAGCCATCCACAAGGCATTAACACTTCGGAAAACTTCAAGATTTTACACATATTTCTAGTTTGAGCTGTGAGCAATCCTTACTCTGTGCACAGAAGCCAATTCAAAGGAATTGATGGCCTCCTCACTTAAGATCTCCATATGATTTGGCTCAGATGCAAAGCCATGGCATAGAACGAACTGCAGATTTAGTAGGAAACATGAAAATCAAGAAAGTGTTTTAGAAAGTAGAACTGTCAAACTGAAGGAGTTTATCACAATGTGCAGGGCCTGGAACCACTAAGTATTTGTGGATGGTCGTAAACTTGGAGGAAGAGGATTGCAAAATATCTCAAAAGACTAAAATTGTATAGAAAGTTATAATTACCAAGGTAAAATTTCTTCTCAAAGTAATATCAATAACTAAAACTAAAAATAATAACTAATCCACCAACTTGGGTATCTCTTCAGGAATAATTCCGTAAGTAAAGGCAGAGCAAAAAGGGATCCAGCTTGCAGTGGATCACTAATTGAGTACTTCAGTACTCAATTATAATTCAGTGAGAATGTTGTCAAAAAAGAAGTATCATTTTGGAATGTTTTAAGAGTGATGCCACACACAAGGGTGATAATTACCCCACTTCCTCACTGCTAACAGCATCACCACTGCACTTACTTCTGAGTTCAAGAATGATGGAAATGCTTAACAAAGCTCAGGGATCAAATAAACACAGGAATTGGAAGGTTCTGAGTGGAAACTTGAGAACATCCACCAGCCCGCTGACAGAACATCCATCCACTGTTCTCCAGGTATACTCTGGATAGTGCAAGATAATACCCAGCTTAGTTTCAGCACAGATTTAGGACAGCCATAAAGGAAAAATTTTGAATATAAGTGGTAGTTAAGCATTGAAGCAGGCTACCTTGGACAGGGGGGAAAGCACTCCATGAATTTCATAATCTGTAAGAGCCAATTAAGGAAATGTCTGTCAGGGATAAGTTTAAGTACACTGAAATCCTGCCTCACAGAAGAGCACTTGAGATACTTCCAATGCAACTTCTCCACCATCTACCTGGCCTCTCCTCTATAATCAACCTCAGTCCTGTTAAGCAGCCACCAATTCCAGGAAAATTAGCCTTGGATGTTTGCTGTGCTCAGAATCCCACATGCTGCTGGACAATACTTACTGATGGCAGGGAGATACGAGATAATGTGCCTCACAAGACACACCAAGATGCTAAAGCCTCCTGGGCCATCNTGCTGGACAAACTGAGGGCAGGGAGATACGAGATAATGTGCCTCACAAGACACACCAAGATGCTAAAGCCTCCTGGGCCATCTGGAGATGTTCCTGTGTCACAAGGGCGTTTTCACTATCCCAGCGGACCTGGAAAAGCAAAAAGAGCAAGAGACCCACTGGCCAATGTACGCCGGTGCCCCGTGCCCAAACCCACACCACCTCCTGCAGCGCCCGGCCCAGGCCCAGGCCCAGCCCCCGGGCAGGGGGCACACCACAGGCCGGGTGCTCGGCGAAACACGGCGCCCGTCCCACGCCCTCGGGGCAGAAGAGCCGCTGCGGGGGCCCGCGGCACTCGGCGGCCACGGCGGCAGCGGGCCGGAGACCGCGCCCAAACCCGCCCGCCTGCGCCGCCGCT
>WBMZ01000279.1:0-22761 GCA_013400975.1 Atrichornis clamosus
TGATCCAGGGGTGGTTCATGAACTCCGTTATCGTCATGCGCTGGGTGGGGTCTGTCTTCAGCAGGTTGCGGATCAGCTGCTTCACTGGAAGGGTTTGTGCAGGGTCAGGAGCCAGCAGGTCCCAGGGGGGCTCTCCCTGACCCCCAGCCCTCCAGCTCCAGCCCCAAAACGCCTGCACACACCTCCTGTGTGCCACACACCTGACCCAGGTCACACCCTCCAACAAAAGCCTCTCCAGCAAAGAAGTGAAGGTGCTGCACCCCTGAGAGGTGACCCCGACACACCCAGGCTCCCCCCTGCCCTCACAGCACTGCTGGACACAGGGCTGACCCTAAAGGGAGACCTCAGCCTGGGGACAAGCCACCATGAGGGCCACATTTACCTTCCTCTGACACTTCAGACCATTCAGGATTGGGAAACTCGTACTGGCCCATTCGGATTCGCTTCTTCATGCCAGGAGAGATGGCCAGGCCGTGGTTGGAGTAGAAGGGGGGGTACCCACACAACCTGCACCAGCAGAGGGGACAGTCAACGTGTCACCCCAAAAACCTCCCCAGGAGCACCTGCTGGGCACAAGGCAGTGCCAGGAGCAGGAGCAGCACTGCTGGGAAAGACTCAGCCCTGCCAGACCAGCTGGAAAGCTGCACCCCCACTGCTGAGCCCAGCAGGATGGAGAGGAACCCTCAGACTTACAGGATGTACATGATGACACCGAGGGACCACATGTCACAGGACTTGTCGTACTTCTCCGGGCCCAGCACCTCCGGGGCTGGTGAAGAGAGAAAGGAAGCCCTAAGTCCAAGTGGCAGCACCAGGTGAGAGGGCTCTGACATCCCACGGAGACACCAAAGAGCCACCTGCAGCTCCGGGCACTCTCGGAAGCGCTGCCCGGAGCAGTGCAGAGTGCTGCCCTCAGCACCCTGCTGCAACTGGGGCTGCAGGCTGGATGCAGAGGTGATGGGATGCACATGGCACCATCCAAACCTGCAAGCCCAGACCCCCAGGCACTTACCCACGTAGTAGGGCGTGTAGCACGGAGTGGCCAGGGAGTTGTGCGTGGTGGTTTCCTTAGCAAAGCCGAAGTCCGTGAGTTTCAGCACAGCGTTGGGCCTTTTGGAGGTGTACAGGAGGTTTTCTGGCTGTGAGCACACAGGGGAGAAGGAGTGAGCAGCAGGGCTGGAGCAGCCTGGCTTTGGCACAGCCGAGAGGGGCTCAGCAGCACCAGGGGAGGCTGCAGGGTCGTACCTTCACGTCCCGGTGCGCGATGTTGATCGAGTGCAGGTACTGGATGGCTTCCCCAATGCTCTTCATGATCTCTGAAGCCTCTGAAGCAGCAGAAGAAACCATCAGCAGCCTTCACAAGCGAGTTAAAAAGAGCACCACTCCCTGGGTAACTCTACAAACCAGGAGTCAAAGAACCTGGCTAAGGGCAAAGGGGCTTCCTCTACCTGAAGTCCTTTCCATGGAGACTCTGCCACTCCCCATCTCTGGGTAAGGAGCCTGCAGCTCCCAGAAACTCCCAGGGGAAAGGATGGGGCAGAGTCCAGTCCCTGACCCAAATACCCAAGGAGGGGCTTGCACCATTAAGGTCACTCAATCAGCAAAGAATCCAGCTGGGAAAGGTTTCCCCTTCGAATAGGAAGCCAAAGGCTCAGAGTTTGGGTTGAGTGATTGCTTTTCCTGACCACAGGAGTAGAGGGAATGAGATTAATGAGATCTACGAGAACCACAGCCCCTGGACTTAAATTTTTTGAGGGAGTTGGGTGTTTCAGAAGGTCACTGAAGCTCCTGCCTGTGCTGGAGTGGGACAGACAGGGTGTGGGAACAGCTGAGAAAACATCCCCTTAACCCTGCTCTCCAGTGAACATGATGAACAGGGCCCCTTGCACCCACACTCCTCATTCTTGAGTGCAAAACTTTGCTGGGGATTCAGAAGAGTCATTGAGGGGATGGGCTGGACCAAAACCCCAGCACCACGTGGGCTCCATACCCCGTTCTGTGAAGGCCTGGTCTCCCCGGTCCTGAATCCGGCTGAAGAGCTCGCCGCCGTCCAAGCTGGAAGAGAAGCGGGTGCTGTTACACCTGTGGGTCCCTCTCACCCTGCCACAAGCTGTGCCAAAACCTCTGCTGCCCAGTCAGGAGCTGCACGAGCTCAGCAGGAGACAATCCCCTTGTCCATCCAGGCCCTTGGGCCGGTGCTTGTGGGCACAGGGCGTTCCAGGGCCTCCCCCTTCCCGAAATGAGCGGGGCAGGGGCTGCAGGCAGGGAGACGCCGGCTGCAGGCGGACGTAGTCACCCCGCCAGCCCACAGGAACACGTTTACAGTCAAGGCAGCAAACGTGGCTTGAAGTGGGTGAGAACAGTCCCAGCACACGTGGCCTCCTTTTGCTCACAAGTCAAGCCTCTCACCAGGCACAACAACCCCACAGAAGTGCTGAGCGAAGCTCACGGCACAGGAGAGGCGTCAGCAGCACCAGGATGGGCTCCCCAGTGTGGGGGAGGCAGAGGCTGGACCCCCCTGCAGCAGAGCAAGGCCTCAGGTAACGTGCTGGAGAACCATGGAGACCTTGGCAGGGTTCCCTCTCCAGGTATCCTCAGGAAAAAACTCAGCTCCCAGAGAGATCAGGACTGAGATACGGGAGAATTCTCCATGAGAGCAGGGACTTCCTGTCCCTGCCTTATCTAACTAAAGCAGAAACAGTTTCTGGCTTTCCCAGCACTGATAGCATCTCCTGGACATTCACTAGTCATCTGCAACAGCACTAGTGTGCAGCCCTCAGGGCCCTCTGCTGCACAGAGCCCATGAGGACGGACACAGGGCCTGTGAGGATGGACACGGCCTGTGAGGATGGATACAGGGCCTGTGAGGATGGACACAGGGCCTGTGAGGATGGACACGGCCTGTGAGGATGGACACAGGGCCTGTGAGGATGGACACAGCCTGTGAGGATGGATACAGGGCCTGTGAGGATGGACGCAGGGCCTGTGAGGATGGACGCAGGGCCTGTGAGGATGGATACACACCCTGGTCCTGCTGGAAGTCAAACCCTGCCTTGTCACAGGCGTTACACCCAGAGCATCCCTCAGACAGAGACAGTCCTGGGGACTCAGCTATTCTTTCTCACCCCACTGCACACCCCTTTCCCACCCCTGGCTGCCCGGTGTCCCAGGGTGGTTCTCAGGTGCCTGTTCCCCCACAGGAGCTGCACTGGAGGCTCCTGTGCCGCCCGCCCCAGCACTGCTCCTGCTGCTCCTCGCCCCCGCTGCCCCCCCAGGCAAACCTACCAGCTTGCCAGAGGAGAGGTTTTGGCAAGGAAGCTGCATCAAATCACAGCTGCGGTTGGGATGTGGTTTCAATACTTTCCCCTTCATTCCTCCTCCTCGTCCCCAGGTTATATCAAGCACCTACCCGAACGAGCCTCTCAGCTGCTGCTGCAGGAGGTGCCAGGGCATCCCCAGAGGTGCCAGCCTGGCTTGGCCGCTGCCCTGCAGGCTGTGGTGCTGCCAGGAGCCCGCTGACTACCCCGGCTTTCAATGGCCAGAGCCAGTTTGGTTATGATCTACCTGTGAGAACCACGGGCCCTCAGCCTCCCGAGAGCCGAGCGCGTTTTCAGAATGACTCAGAGCCAGCGCGGCTCCCGCTGCCCCTCCAACGCCAGCGGTGCAGCACCGCTTCCCTGCATCCTCCTGGGGTCCCCGGGACTCTGGCAGCAGTGCTGGAAGATGCTCCCCCTGCTTTTGGCATCAGCCCACCACCCTGCAGGGGGGGCACTCACCACTCCATGACGATGAGCAGACACTTCCTCCCCTGGTAGAGGTTCTCGTAGACGTCCATGATGCGGACGATGTGCGCGCACTGCGACGCTCTCCAGTGCAGCTCCACTTCCCTGCGGGCCTTGGGGCAGTCCTGCAGCATCTGGGGGAGAAGAGAGGCCCCGTCAGCCCCGAGCCCCCCAGGAGAGCTGGGTCATGACCCCTGGGCTGGCACAGTGGCCACCCGAGAGGAGGCAGGGCTGAGGGCTGGGTGCTCCCTGCAGGCACACCCAGAGACGCGCTCTGGCAGTGCCTCCATCCCCATCTAGTGGGAACACTGAGAAGCCGTTTGCCCTCAGGAGCTTTTTGCCCTTCCTTCCAAGGCTGGTAAAAGCTTATTCCAGGTGTCTGTCACCTCCCTGCCTCGCCGGTGCCCCACCAACAGGACCCACTGCATTTACAGGCCAACTTCTGCACCCTGATACCTCCACGGCTGCACCCCTGGGTGCCACCAAGCATCCCCACCCTCCCCTTTGCAGCCATTTCCCATCCATCAGCCTGGTGCTCCATGGGACCAGCAGGACCCTCTGGACCACAAAAGCTCCCTCAACCCAAATTCAGAGACCACCAGGAGCTGGCCACGTGTGCCTGGGGAGGGGACAAAGCAAACAGCCAGATGTTCCCTAAATAGCAGCTTTTCTCCCAAGCAGCAGCAGCTCTTTAATGAGCCCCCTGCCCTTCCCAAAGACAACTCAACAGTTCCCAGGTGCAGGAAGGATTTGCTTGTCTGCCATAGACTATTAATTATGATGTTTGTCAGGATAAACAACCAGCCTTAATTATTGTGCTCCTAAATATAGAACAACAAACGTGTCTATCTTGAGATCATTTTCCTTCCTGTCTCCAGCAGCCTTTGGAGCCAGGCTCAACCAAACACCCTCTGGAGCAGGTCTGGACCTTGGAGCAGCAGTGAGCAGAGGGATGTGGAAACACACCCCCACCCTGCAGGAAACACCAGGTTTGGTCATTTTACCAAGACTTGGAGAAGTTCTTCTGACCCCTCTGATCTCTCCTGGACAAGCTCCAGGAATGCAGGAGCATCAGCCCTGGGATGCTTCACTGGCCTGGCAGGACCCAGGGTGGTGCCCAGCACAGTGGGAATTTCACAGGAATGAGGAATAATTCTTGCTGCAGCCCCAAAAAACACACACTGCCTGTTTACAGATGAAACACTGGCTGGTGGTGCTGCCCTGGCAGAGTAACGGGGATTTGCATTCCTGCCTGGAACAGCCCTTGTCCTTCGCCACAGGGAAAGGCACAGACAGGATGTGCCCTTCTGCCACCCACCTGTAACACCATCCCTGGGCTTTGGCCACACCTCTCCCACCTCCTCAGCTCTTCTGCTTCCCGGGGAGGAGGAGGAAACCAGTGGAAACCTGTGCTGGTGGACGTGGGGTGGGGTGGCTTCCAAACCACCTGGAAGCTCAGCGAGGACCAAAGCAGCCAAGCCAATCTTTACACAACTGCTTGACATCATCTGCACTGACAGCCTCGGGGCAAAAGGAAGAGAGGGCAGGAGATCGGACAGCCCCTCCTTGCTCCTCTATTGCTTAATTACCCTAAAAACTGGATCCTGAGGAAGCCAAAACCAAAACCAAGCGCAATGCCAGCCCCCTGAGGAGCCACGCAAGGGGCCTGGAGAAAAGCTTGGCTATTTGTAGCCCCACTCTGAAGAGCCTGGCATGGGGAGCCAGGAAGCTGAAGAGGGGAAAAAAAAGAAAACAATTTGTAATTACGCACTGGGAAAATGGAACAGCAGGAAGCAGCTAGTTAACATCATTCTGCACAAGACAAACAGGACAGGTACAGCAAAACACATCCCATTTTTAGAGGTCACTCAGAGCGCTTTTCTAGGAGATTAACTGGGTTTCTAATGAAGTAGGAGGCAGCAGCCTCCATTACCTGCAGCAGCACGGCCCTGACATTTGTTTTTGTACCCAAACAACCTCGGGGAGCAAACAGCTGCCCCGGTGCTCTCAGAACACCCAGCTGTGATCCAGCTGCTCCCTCAGCTCCCCTGCGAGCTGGGCATGGAGAGGTGATGGAGAGGCTTCGAGAGGAGCAGATTAAGCCTCGTTAAGGGAATGATTTGTTTAATTTAGGAAATGTTCCCAGTGGCAGGAGACAGCAGCGTGATGGGGAGGTGGAGGCCAGATGCAAAGAGGCTGCGTGTGGAGGGCCATTACTGCTGCAGGAGGGACGTGGGGATGCCCAAGCCACGGCAAAAGCAGCCCACAGGCCCAGCATCACCTGCTGCACCCCAAAACCTCCTGCCCTCGCTCAGCACAGGCATCGGCTCCCTGTGCCCCGGGCAGTGGGGAATGTGCTCCGCATGATGAGTGGTGGGACAGCTCCGTCTGGTCCTGGTCCAGGCAGGGCAAGAGCAGCGCTTCCACCAATTTCTCCTCTTTAGGTGGGAGCCAGCAGCTCCCACAGCTGACAGCCTTCCCTCCCATTCCTCAGCCACAGCCAGCAGTGAAACCACTGGTGGGTGATGTCCTGGCACTGCTCTGCTCACAGGAGCTCCACATCCAACGTATTTGGGGGATGTGGAAACACTGCCCACGTCCCTAATGTAGCTCTGGTATCCAGGGCAGCCTGTGACCTCAACAATATTTATATTTCTTGGCTCCCAGCGAGGAGGCTGGGACGGGAAAATCACCCCGTGTTTCCCCTGAGGTTCAGCGAGGGTGAACTGCCCCCATCCCACCCCAGCAGATTTTGCAACTGGAGCACAAGCAGGGTTAACCCTTCGGTGGCAGCAGACGGGACAAGCTGCTGGAACTCCCAACAGCTGCTCTCAGTATAGCTTTGCCAGCCCTTATCTCCTGTTCCCCTTGCGAGGGAGGAGATCTAACTCTTCATTATTTCAGATGGAAAACGCTGCACTACCTGCCTGCTCCTGCTGGAGAGGAGGGATCGGGCAGCTGAGGCAGGCAGTAACCCGATCCCCGAGTTACACAAGTGTCCCTGCGCAGGGCACAAGGGCAGCGCTGCAGAGGAAGCTCTGCCACCACCTCAGAGCAAACCCAGGCAGGGCTCACACATGGAAGAGTGGCATCCCTTTCCCATGCTGGCTGTTAGGTGCTTTAGGTGTTAAGATTTGCAGCCGCTGCACATCTCCAAACATCAGCTCATCACCACGGGGCATCCCTGTGTCCCTTCAACATCCCAGGAGAGCTGTGCCAGCCCAGAGCTCTGCCCCATCCCGTCTCCACTTCCCACTAGGGCACCTCCCTGCAGGAAAAGGAGGGAGAGCAGGGAAAGGGCCACTCCACCCTCTTGGCAATTAGGGAGGAAATTCAGCTTTCAGCCACTGTTCCAGCAGCCTGACACCTCTGAGGTTTGGGCGGACGGCGTTTGCTGCCATCCTGTGCCTTGGCTCAGCCCAGCTCCCGCAGGAGCCTTTCCATGCTGCGAGGGAAATCAGTTCCACGCACAGCTAAACACACTCGTCAGCCTCATCAGGACCCTCAAGCTGAGGGCTCCCAGACTGGTCCCATCAGGGGATGGCACAGCCCAGCCCAGCCCAGCCCAGCGTGCTCAGGACCCCGACAGCAGCAAAGGCTCCTCATGAGCCCCTGCAGCAGCTCGGGGCTTTTCACCACCTTGGAAAAACAAACCCTGGAAGCAGCTCCTGTAAACAAAACAGGGCGTCTGCAGGGGGCCAGCACCCCCTGAGCACACCCAACCCTAAACCCAGGCTCAGCCTGCTCCTGCGGGCATCAAAAAGGAGCCTCAGCTCCAAGGCAGAGCTCGGCAGCACACGGAGCTGCATTTCCCCCCCATCGCCTCACAACAAGCACAGCAAAGGTGGGTGGGCACGAGGAAGGAAGGACAGGGAGCACACCAGGGGGCTGGAGCTGCCCACGCTCACGTTCCCTCCTGTTCCCTCCCCGTGCGTGTCCTCAGGCACCACTGATTCAGTCTCGCCACCTCCTCCCGGGATGATGTTCCATGAGTCACGACAGGTTGGAAAAGGAAGCTCCCTCCTCCCCTGGCACGGCAGGAGGTCCCCAAGGACACTGTCCCACTGTCCCTCCTCACTGTGGGCGCCACCACAGCCCCAAACGCTGCTGCCCCTCGGCACGCCAAGGACACTCAGTGGGCAAGATATCCCTGTCCAAGAGCTTGCACAGGAAAAACTCACCTCCCACGGGCAATTTCCATGGAAAGTGAGGATCAGGCTCACGCTGGCATGTTGAGCTGTACATTTTCCAGGGCTGCCCCTCTTTGCCCCACACACTCCAGCTGCTCTTGCACTCAAGGTGGTTTTATTTCCATGTGTATTTTGATCACACCCGATTCTCCTCGTTCCCCAGTGGAACAGCACATGCCACGTGCCTCGCCAGTGCAGGAACACCCCTCCAACAGGACCTGCAGGAGTGTACCCAGGCCCCAAGCCACCCCTAGGAGCTCCCCTCAGGAGCTGTCTGCACCACAGGGGTGAAAATAAACCCTTCTTAGGTTGCAGTAAGAATAAACCTACAGCGAAGAGAGGCAGTGTCATCCCCCCAAGTTACCAGCAGGGAAGCACAGCAGAGGTTCCCCTGCCTGGATCACACACACAGGCTTTGGATTCCCCTGACCCGGCTAGCACAGGGCAAGGAGCATTTTTTCCTAATAAAGCAAGAGGGTTTCTCTTCAAAGGATTTTCCTCTTCTAATCTTCCCCTGCAAACTCGTTGCCAACTGGCGTCAGCTGCTTTCCACATTTGTAGGGCCGGTGCTGGCAGCTCTGCACAGGCTGTTCCCACCTCCCATCCCCAGCAAGGCAAAGCCCCACCGCCCCCAGCATCCACCGTGCTGGGAAACCTGGACTGAACTGAGCCTTTAATGCCAGAATATTTGGGGAGCCCATGGGTAATGAACCCACACCCTGCCAGACACAGTTCAGAGGGAGAGGGCGGCTGAAGGAGGTGGAAGCAGCAAAGCTTGGTTCCGCTTTTGGTGTTTATGAACTACAAAAGAGAAATAAAATCACGAGTCCCAAAGCCCGTAAGAGGAATTATGTTACTAAACAGAGGGAAATTCATGGTTCAACCACAACGCAGTAACAA
Source organism: Atrichornis clamosus (assembly GCA_013400975.1). Lineage (NCBI taxonomy): Eukaryota > Metazoa > Chordata > Aves > Passeriformes > Menuridae > Atrichornis > Atrichornis clamosus. Next base: position 8,873 of record WBMZ01000279.1, read on the forward strand.
TTAAACGTGCAGCTCAGGAAACCTCCCCCACATCACCGTGGCTCTTACATAAACCTTTGCATTAACCCCATCCCCGCTGCTCACACCCACCACCACCTGCCCCGCTCAGAACGGGACTTTCCCCAAGCCGGGGATCAGTTCTGCTCTGCCCACGCCCAAAGAGCCACAGAAAGTCTGAAGCCCCAACAAACCAGGCAAAAGCCTCATCCTCACGTTTGTTTGGCCCAGGGAAAGCCAGAGAGGAGAGGTGACGTGTCCGGAGGAGGAGCCGCGCGTGGGTCCGGCAGCGTCCTGCCCACAGCGTGCCCCCGCCTGCCATCCCAGGAGGGCTGTTTGGAAGGGTGGCTCTGCTCTTTGATGGAGGGGGCTCCATCCAAGATGGCTTGCAAGGTAGGACAGCACCAGGCATCAGCTACCCACCTTCCAGAGGGATGGGGGCCGGTGCCATCAGGTGGACGACAAGGCTTTGACTGTTCGGGCGAGACAGGAGCGCAGTCGGCTCCATCCTCCCCATTCTCTCGCCTCAGGGAAAATGGAAAGGTTGAAAAAAGGATCCCAGCAAGAGAGAATTATTTAGATTAGAAAGAGCTACGAACGTGGGAGCAAGACAGGAGAGGCAAGTGAGGCCGAGCAAACGCGAACTGACACACACACGCTCGAGCTGCTCGGCCGCATTCTCCCAGCCCGAATGACGGGAGCGCTCCGAGGAAGACCCGGAGCCACCGCAGCGAGCTCGGGGAAAGCTTTCCCACCGCACGGCCCGAGACAAGGGGCGAGCCAGGCATGCAGGGGCTGCGTGTGCGAGGGGCGAGCTCCAACCCCTGCCAGGAGCAGGCACGGAGGGAGGCAGATGTCGGAGCGCAGGCAGATGTCGGAGCGGGCTCGCCCCGGCTCCTGCGGGCGATTTTGCAACGGGGCGGAGGATGGGAAACGGGGCGGGGGATGGAAACGGGGCGAGGGAAGAGGCGGCTGTCGCCCGGCGCTTTCACAAGGGGCCTCGCTCGCCCGCCAGCGTTGCGCAACCCTCGGTGCTCTCAGCTCCCCTGCCCGCGGCTCCCACGGGGGTCCGTGCCCAGCGGGGGATGCTCGGGACCCCCCGCCCCGCATCCCCCCCCTGCCCGGGGCATCTGCTGAGCATTTCCTCGGCCCGCTCTCCCCCGCGACAGATGCAGCAGCCATTCAGCCTTTTCAGGAGGCAACAAAAGCCTCTCGAGGCACACAAAGGCGAGGAGCAGAAGAGAGGCCTGGGCTTAAATAAGAGCCACCTGCCAGGGGCCCGTGCCCCCCGTGCGATCGGGGCGCTGCCCCCCAGCCACCCCCGCTCTGCAGAGCCCATTTCCCAGCGGCAAAAATATCCTCGGCACACGGATTTCCTGGAGACAAAGGGCCAAGTGGGTACCCAGGATGGCACCCACTTGGTACCTCATCCTGGATGCTGAGGGAAGGGCACCAGCGTGGTGGAGACATTGTGGATGAGGGAGGAGACAGGCAGGTGTGTGGGAAGGGGCTGCAAAACTCACAGGAAAAAGTTAAAGCAGGTAAATGGCAACAAGGCAGCAGCACGAAGCATCCCCGCTGACTCACACCCAGCAACAGGCTGGAGCTGGTGTTTAAAGAAGGGAAATAAAGAGTTTCAGCTTATCTGAGAAAAACAAAATTAGGGGCCTATTCAGTGCTGTGTTTTTGTTTTCGGATCGTCCTCTTCCTTCCATCCATCAGCAGCAGCACTGGGTTTTGCTGACTCACCCGATGCTCATCTCTCCAAGGAGGCACCGGGGTGAGGAGGCAGGAGCAGCCCAGGAATGAGCCAAGGTCCCCTGTCCTGCTGTGCATGGAGGAGGCCAAGCCAGAGGTCCCAGGGAGCAGATCTGGCTGGAATGATGGAGCCACCACCCTGGCCAGGACCTCCCCATGAATCCAAGAAAGCAGCTCACAATGGCCAGAACTCTCCAAGCCAGCCCATCCCTTTCTACAGACATCCAAGATGTCACTTCCCACCAGGAGCCACCACGATGCTGGATCTGAGCAGGGAAGGGAGCGGCTGTGTCAGGGCCAGGAGAAGCCCCAGCCCAGCTCTGAACAGAGCAAACTAAACCCCTGCATCCCACACGCCTCTCCTGCCTCTGCCGGGGCCTTTTATCCACACAATACAAAGTGAAAGGAAAGTAAGGAGCCATGGGAAGGGCGGGGACCTTCCCTCAGACCCAGCTGCCGCCAGCAGATCTGCTCCACACACAACACCTTCACTTCCACCTCCTTCCAGAGCTCAGGGCCGGGGTCAGCTCCTCCTCCCACCCCCTCTCCTTGCCAGATTTCCTATGGGAGCTGACCATGTCGTGCAAGGAAAAGCACACATGTGCTTTTATGATAGGAAGTGGTTGATATTTGCAGGTGTGATTAATTCCGAAGTAAACACTGATGTAAACCATTAACTCAACACTGACCTATGTCCTTTGTGCTTCCCTCCCACAGGCACAGCTTGAAACACCCCTTATCACCAGCATGGCACGGTGATGCCTCCAGCCCCATATCCCACAGCCAGGGGCTTCCCCTCTGCTCAGCCAGAGGGACCACACAGCCCACGGACAGCCCCGGGCGCTCGGAGCATCTCTTTGAGTCCCTTGCTCCACCAGCCTCACGCCAATCCTGGGGACAACCCTGCCTGACCCCAGGGACAGCTTTGGATTCCCCACACCTACATCCCAGAACTGCTTTTATTTTTGGGTATGTCCACGCATTCCCTTATGTTTCAGCTGGAAGTGATTTTGGGGAGAGGCCCAGATCCACGCCTGCGAGCCACGAAGCCCTGCCAGAGCCCCACAACACCCACTGCTTCCCAGCAGCTCCTGGGCTCGCGCTCTGCCCAAAAATGAAGTTTCTCAGGGCTCAGCCCATGGGCAGGGCCCCCCACGGGACAGAGGAGAGGCTGCCACCCCCCCCCAGCACAGGGATCCTGCCGGCTGCCTTTCAACACAGATCTTAGATAGCATAAATAAATACATGCATATATAAAGAAGGGAAAAAACAAACCAAAACACAAAGCTGCATCAAAGCCAACCACTCCTGAAGCACCACTTGCCCCTGGCACTGGGAGCAGGACGGCCTCAGGATGTGTTTCCTCCACCAGTGCCAAGCCTGAGGAGGTTTTCATTTACGCACCCTCGAAGCTCGGTGACGACAGCACCGTTTTGCATCACTCTGTCCTTCCTCAGCTGTTTATTTAACACAGTTTCACCCTGGTCAGAGGCTTTGTCAACACCAGGGCACAGCAAACACCTTCCTGAGTGAGAGAAGTCTGGGATGTGCTGCTCTGCTTTTGCCGGGCGATCCCTGCAGGGATAAAGAGCGGAGCATCCCGCGGCTGCCGGGACCCACCACCCACCTTGGCAGCACCCCAGCAGTGCCAGAGCGGCTGGAATCATGGAGAAGCCACACCAGGCACCATGTCCAAAGCAGTCTGTAGGCTGCCAGGGTGTTGGGGCCGGGACTGTGGCTCTTCTCAGTGTGACACGAACAGCTCCCGTGCTGGGTGGCCGCTGCGGGTTTGTTTGGAGCAGGGAAAAGCCAGGAGCAGCTCAGGGATTTCATAACAGGCCTTTGTCTGCACGGGCAGCAGGGCCCCCGTGACCACACATAGCCCTCCTCCTCCTCCTCCTCCTCCTGCTCCTGCTCCTGCTCCCTGCACCTCTCACAGGGCACAGCAGACACGAACCTCTGTCACCACCAGCTCCGACACAGCCGAGGCACCAGCCCACCCCCGGGATGCTCAGGGCAGGGAGAGGGGCAGCAGTGTGTGCAAGGAGAGGGATGGGAACGCCGGGGCAGAGGGACAAGAGGGGACTGCACCCCAGGGGGTGATTCAGAGCTGGTCGATGGCACACACACACCCCCAACGCCCCCCCTTCTTCGTCATCTCCCCAAACACCCCCAAAGCTGAGGGGCTCACTGAGAGCCAGGGCTGCTCGTGGCTCTCACTGCAGCCTCCCTGCCCAAACCAAGCTGTCCCTGCTCCACAGGCTGCTCTCCTCCCCCTCCTCCCATCACACGGATGTTGTACAACCCCAGCGCCCAACAGGACCTGCAGAAGAGCTGCTGGGAACCCCCGTCTGCCATGAACCCACGTGGGTTAAGAGCCAAGCAGCAGCACAGCCTCGAGACCCAGCACTGCCTAAGGCTGTGCACTCCCACCTCCCACCGTGGCAGTCAGTATTTTAGGGAAAATCCTGGCCTCTGAAGCCATGCAATGAAAACCTGAGAGCCTCCTGCCACCAGGGCACTCCTCCTACAGCAGCCCCTCTTCCATCCCAAGACTCCTTCACCCGGCAGGAAAACACAGTTGTGTTTCTATTTTTAAAAAAGCCCTTCTCTGCATCCTGCTGGCACCACAATAAAGCTCTCGGGACACGGTGGCTATTCTTAGCTCCCTCCAGGCTTTTGGCAGCCCCAGGAGCCCCCAGGGCACCTGTTGGCAGCAGCCGCGCAGCCCCAAAGCTGGGGAGGTTTGGTGAGGCTGGGACGGACCCCAGGCAGCACCATAACCTCAAAATACCTCGGCCAACAAGTGTGCAAAACTCCTCATGAAAGCGCCTGGCTGCACAGAGTTCCAAAAACAGCAGAGGGGAGATTTCCCCCCTGTGGGTGTTACCAAGAGGGAAACGCTGGTCTGTAACTCGAAAACATCCTGTCCAACACGGTCACTGAACCAGGGACTGGTCTGGGTTAGAAAGGACCTTAGGGCTCACCTCATTCCAACTCCGTGCCATGGGCAGGGACACCTTCCACTAGACCAGGCTGCTCAGAGCCCCATCAGCCTGGGCTGACAGCAGAGAGTTTATGCTCTTGCATCTTTTCAATACACAGCAAAAATACGTGTGGAAAACACACGGGAAAGATTCACTGATCCTCCCATGGATGCTCAGTACCCCACTGCTTGACAATGTTTACCAGCAGGCTACTTGATTTCTTACCAAATCCCACAGGCAGCAAGTGATTTGGACTCATTTTGCCCGTTAGATTAAAACGGAAAGGGGATAAAAGGATAAACACACGGATATTTAAACAAACTCACAGAAAAATCTACTCCTGCAGCTACTGCTGCTCCCTTGGCAAACAGCCTGGTCTTCTTGGGCATTCCCATGCCCAGCTTTCAAAAAGAAACCTCTCCAAGAGCCAGCCTTACACACACCACTCATCCCAGGGCAGCGTTCACCGGGACCCCCGGCTGCGGGGGCAGCCCCAGGGCCCGGGGTGAGCAGGGGGGAGCTGCTCCCTCCGGGTCAGCCGGGAGCGCCTGGATCCTGCTTTGTATGAATTTAAGCTTTTTCAATCCCACTTATTCACGAGAAGAGCTCAGGGCTGGGGGAAGCCAAAGAGCAGACAGGGCAGCCTTTGTGCGGCTCGGCCGCCCACCCGAGGGCTCCGGCAGCCCCCACGTTTCCCCACACAACCCCTGCAGCAGCAGCAGCCTGGAGCACTACGGGAAGCAGCAGGGCTGGCACGGCCCCTGCGGCCCCACAAAGCCTGGAGCAACACCTCGAGAGAGCAGAGCCTCTGTTTCCTGAGTGAGAGAGAGAAATTAAGCCTTCAAGAGCCTGTATGAACAGCACCCACACTGTGTTGCCCCCATCTCTCACAGAGTGAAGGTTAAGGCTTTTTCCAAGGCTGCTGGGATGGATCGAATTCAGATATAAGATCCAGATGTTCAGTGCTGGTTAGGAAAGTCACTAAAACCCTCAAAGCATCACCACCAGGTCCCAGGCAAACCCTCCTTCGGTGACATTTGCCTGGTTGTTTCAGGGCAATCTTTGAGGAGAAGGAAACACGAAAGGGATGTTTTGGTTAAAGCCAGAGGTGCTTGACCTGCTAAGAACACGCTGCCCTTGCTGCCAGAACCTGGTAAAACTGAGATAACACTGAGCAGCCTAAACCTTCTCCTTGCTCTCGTTAGCCGGACCCCGCAGGGCCAGAGCCCTCCCTGCCCAGCAGCTTCCCAAGCCTCTTCCGAGCTCCTGGGCCAGCAAGGGGGAAGATGTTCTCTCTGGGAGCCGGGCAGGTGTCCAGCCAGGAGGGCTGCGACACCCCCAGGCTCCCCAGAACAGCCCTGTCCCCGTGCCAGCGCTGCTCTGCCTGAGGCACGGGAGGTACCCACCCGAAAACGCCAAATTCACAGCTCTGATGACTTCCAGGAGATAACCTGAGTTTAAACTTCCTGGCAAGCCCGCCCTTCCCAGCAGCCGGCAGAGCCACTTACGCAAGAGCCGCTCGCCCCGGGTTCTTTCTCTCAGCAAACCTGCCCAGCGCAACGGGCAGCGGGGTTGTGAAATGGCCCAGGAGGAAGAGAGAGCCCCACCAGAGCCCCGAGGGCACCGGGCTGGCCCGAGGAGGCTGCTGCAGGTGACAGCGGCTCGCAGCTCCGGGAGCGGCAGGGCGGTGGGAGCCGGCGCTCCGTGGTGACAGGTCACTGACACCCACAGCGGCAGCCGGGACGGAGCACGGCCCCTGCCCTTTCGCTAAAACAAGTGGAAACGGAGCGAGCTGAAATTGTTCCTCAACAATGTAATTGAGATGGGAGATGCCATAAGGCTCGTTGCTGCTGGAATTAAAAACACATCCTTGTTACCAGACACCTCCTCCCGCTCTTTATTTTATTTACTACTTTCGTTAGACTAAGCTGAGGATAACACACATACTTTCCGGTTGGTTTGGATCTGATTCCATCTGCTTTTGCCCCAGCCCAGCCGAGATATCCAGGATTGCAGCCCCCTTTCCAAGCAACACCCCTCGGACCCGGCTCCCTCCCGCACCTACGAGAGGCGATGAGCTGCAGCTACTGGAACTGCGGCCCGACGGGACGCGCTGCCAAATTTCCACAGCAGCCCCAGCTTGAGTTCCAGCCGCATTTCCCTGAAAACACACACTTGGCAGGACATGCAAGGAGCCTTTGGAGAGGCTGCCCCAGCTCGGTGCCACGCCCCAGGGCCAGAGGACACCGGAGGACAGGGACAGCGGCTGCTCCAGTCCCAAACGCTCAGCAGGAGATGCTCCCCACCCAGGAGGTGCTGCAGCCCTTGGGAAAGGGACAGCACAGAGTTCCAACCTGCTGTCACACAGATTTAGCCTGATCCAGCATGTGAGGGATATGGCAATGATGGCCCCAAACCTGCCTGATCCCCATCTCCTAGGGCCAGCAGAGCTGGAGGGGTTGAACTCAAGAGGGGCAGCCAAGGGCACAAAGAGAGGCAGCAAACTTAATTATGATGACGAAGGAAATTAATCCATCCCTCCCCTGATCCCAAATCCATAGGCCAAACCGGATAAGGATACCAAGAGCAGAGCAGCGAAGTCCCAGCCTGGCTGGGTGCCCCAGGAACCTTGAGATCTGGGTTTGTATTTTGAACTTTATCTCTAGTTTAGGCTGCAGCTCACAGGGCAGCCGGGCACAGAATCACGTGCGGCCCTGACGCCAAGGGCCTGAATAATCTCATTACATATGACAGCAAAGGCTGTGCCAGCTGCAGACCTCCTGGGCCAGCGAGCTCACCTGCCCTCTGCACTGGGACAGGGCACTTTGTCACAGCAAAGCAGAGCACTGACAGAAGGCCCTTACCCACAGCAAGGTGCCACCATCCTCCTCGGCAGCATCAGAGTGGAGATGGAGCCACAGTGGAGCTCCACATGCTCCTGCAGTGCTCAGATAAGAGCCACACTGGTAGCCCACCCTGTGTCCCTCTCCCAGGGACACTTTCCAGATGACATTTTTGTGGCTCACAGCATCTCCAGCAAAACTTTTGTTTCAGGTCATCTCAGGTCCACCAGCACTCACAGACTCGGGGCCCTTGGTCCCTCCCGAGGCCACAAAGGAGCAGCGAGTTAATGCAACCATTAAACCTGCCAGCCACTGTAATCCCTACCTCCAATTGGTAAGATCTTGAAAGGCTGAAATCTTTGAAATGACTCAGCCACGGGGTACAAAGGAACAACAGTTTAAAAGGCTGTTAAAGCTCTCTGCATTCAGACTTGCTCTTGCGTGCCCTGCTCCAACCCCCACACACTGCTCCCCATCCATCTCCGATGGGGAACTGGCCACGGAGATGAGAGTCCTCCCCAAAATGAGCCTCCAGGCGCTGGTCACGCACACAGTCCTCGTGCCAGCCAGAGCTGAAAGGAGAGCATCATTTCAGAGAGTAAGAGAGTCACAGAATGGTTTGGTCAGAAGGGACCTTGAGGATCATCTTGTTCCAAGCCCCCCGGCATGGGCAGGGACACCTTCCCCTAGACCAGCTTGGTTTTAGCATCTTGCAGCAATGAAGATGGGACCCACTTTCAGTGGGATACAGGTCTCAGGGGATTTGAAATCCGACCCTAATGTCACCCCCAGGTATGACCACGATGCTCAACAGCTCCAGAGCACACTGAAATGCTGACTCAGTGGGACTGCCCGGGCTCAAACCAGGTTTTTAGGGGAGCAGTCAGGCAAAGCTGTGTTCCCATGCCAGCCTCTGGAGCTGGTGGAGGGATCACCCTGCTCCTCCTTCAAACTCCCCCTCCTCCAAAACCAGCCCGCAAATTCAGCCAGGTCCTGCAGACCTCTCCCAGCTGCTGCCTCACCTCTGCAGCCCACACAGGGCAGAGGAGCTGAGCAAGCCGGGGTGGGCACGGGGGCAGCTGGCAAAAGCCAGAGCCCCAGAGCTGGCCCGTGCCGGGCCGCGGCAGCCGCCCTGGCCCCGCAGCCAGCCCCGGCGCGGCGCAGGGGAGGCAGCGCAGGGGAGGCAGCACGTTATTCTTGGAAACCAGGAGGTGAGGTCATGCTGCCTGAATGCTGCAACTTGAGGCCAGACGCGCGGGGCCAGTTGTGCTTGGAGAGGAGCCTGACTTCTGCAGCGAGGGCCGTCTGCAGGTCGGGAGGCCGGCTGCCTTCGGAGCAGGAGGAATCACTTCTGGATCAAGGAGGGCTCTTCTCTCTGTTTCTCAGCAGTGAAACCACAGTAAAAGGATGGGTTTGAAAAGAGCATCAGCTACTGCTGCAAAGCCCTCGGACCGCCCTGGTGTGGGGCACGTGAGCCCACCAGGAAGGTTCTGGAGACGATGCAGCTCCCCGTGCCACAGGGACAGCCCAACGGCCGCTTCCGACCCGGCCACTCCTCCGGATGCCTCCCACGGACCTGCACCACCCTGCAACCCATCAAGAGTTCATCCATCTCATCAGATACCAGAGCACATCCTGGAGGCTGCTGGGAAGAGAGAGGTCACCAACTTGCTCTTTCAGGCTTCCTCAGCATGAACCTTCCGGGAGTTTTCATCACCTGTGCCTACCCATCGTGCACCAAACGTGCCAGGAGACCTGGCTCTCAGTACACAACAGACCAGTTATTATTTGTACACTGCTTTGGTTGCTTCAGAGCACTTGTCTGACAAAGCCCAGCATCTGCTCTGCATCACTCACCACCTGAGGCAGAGCCATCACCTCCACAGCCCTGCAGACCAGCACTGTCCTAAACTCGAGGATTTCCTGATGTGTGAGAAGACACAAACCTTGCCAAAGACCAGCAGGGCTCGGTGTGAATGGCAAAATCATCATTTTACCTGGCAGTATTTGGCCCTTACATCACACACACAGGGGCTGTATTCTCATCCTGCAGGCCACGAGCAGCTCAGCCCCTCAGCCCAGAGTCACCTCTGACGGGCTGAGAGACCTTCAGTAAATCACAGCATCTCAGTTCCCCACCTCTGAAAACATGGGAAACGTCTTTTGCAAGACCTATGGCTGATGGCATTCGATTATTATTAAGAGGAAGAGCCCCGCCACTTCCTGAGCACGTAGCAAAGAGCAGAGCAAGCCCCTGCTCCCGGGTGTTATCAGCCCATCACAGTCGTGGGCCTGACTGCTCAGAACGTGGAGAGTATTTAAAAGAGATTACGGCAAATCCTAAATCGTTTAAACAAACTCAAAGCCCAAGCAGACTCCTTCGGTCAATGAGATAATAAGCCACTGCTTTGGAAAAGTCCCAGTGATGTCACTGCAATTTCCACAGCTTCTCAACCACAGCTTGCACAGAAGGCCACAGTGAAGACACTTCTGATTATATAAAATACATGGCAGAGCTAATAAAAAAAACATATCTCCACTGAGAGAGGGACACAAGTACAGCAGACACAGCAAATTGTTTCCCACAAGCACGAGCCCAGGATCTTCATCCACTCCCTCACTTCAGGGATATTTTTCCAGATGGATTTTCTGAGGGACAAAGCATTTGATCTCAAATGAAGGTAAGGGGAAGAGGGTGCTTTGCTCCGCTGTAAGAAACCTTCTCACCGTGGTGGCAGAGAGAGCACGAGGCCAGCAGCTACTCAAACTTGCTCGTCCACAGCCCTGCTCAGTGATCAGCTACGAGATGCTTGCCCTAATTCCACCACAGGCACCTTCCCAGAACAATAAACCACAAGTGCCATCCTCCTTCCTCCCTCTCCATCAGAGGAACCATCACTCACAGATTATCTGATGAGGCCAAGAGTGAGACTGAGAGTGTTTCGCAAACGCGCCCCAAAGCACCGAGGATGCTCCACAAACAGGGGCAAATCCTCGAGCAGCCTCCACGGCCCTGAGCTCTTCCAGCCCTTCCAAATCTCACCAATCCAGGTGAGGATCTCCTGCTTGGGAGCTGAGGTCAGCAGCGAGGTTTGTTCATTTGTTTGAAAGGAAACCTGCTCCACAAAGGGCTCCGTCGAGCAACGCGTACGACAGAAAAACTCATCACCTGCCACTACCAGTCCCCACTCTCCAGCCATTTCCTCATGGAATTAAGGCAGCCAGCCTAAAGATTAGTCTTAAAAGTGGAATTTGCAGTAGGCAAAGAGCCCTCGCTCCCAGCCCCACCACTGCAGCCTGACCACAGCAAACCCTGCCAAGTCAGGCCAGCAGTGACCTACATAGAGCAACCTCTGCAGAAATTACAAGCCTAATTTTGCCTAATAATGAATCACACCAAGGTACAAGGAAGAAAGGGGTAAGGAACCACACGTTTCAGTTCCATTCATCACCTCTTTCTGTTCCCACCCTACAGGTAGATCATCGTGCATCCAACAGGGTCAGGTCACGGGTGACTGGGACCATCCGGGGCTGCTTCGCACCAGATAATTCAGGGATGGCACATTTTGCTTAATGCCAAAAAATAAAATAAAATTGGGGGTGGGAAACTGAAAGATGAGCAAGAATCTCTAACAAAAGTAAAGGAATCTCTCGTTTTCAGCCAGGTACCACACAGCAAGAAGAACTACCATCCATTAACTGGCACACAGCATCATTTTATTTAATGATGCATCTCTGCCACGGATTATTGCACTGGAAGGAGGAGAAAATTGGCCTTAACGTTTTCGCTGCTGTGAGAACACTGTCTCCAAGCTCAAACTCTCCCGGAGCACTGAAAAGCCCTTACCTAAACGCACCTCTTGGTTTGGGAGAAGGAGCTTTAACAACACAATGGTTGCTCATGATCCAAGAGGAAGCACAACATAACCAGAAGACACCATTAACATCAGGGAGGGACACAACTGTGCCTCATCCTCCAGTGAAGGACTGCATTGTTATACAAGATTTTGGAACAGTAAACGTACAGAATGACACTCCAAATGGAAAGGTTCACTGCACAACCAAAGCAGGCAGCAGACAGATTTCAGCTGTGGCTCCTGGCGATGGGCCATCAGGATTCTTTTAAGCATCATCTGAAACATGACAACTCGATGCAATCACTTCTGTGGATCCTGCTTTAGGTCATCTTTCCACTCTGATGCAGGCCATGAGTAATTTGGAGCCAAATACCTCTCCACAGGTCTCCAGCAGAGACGTCACCCCGGCCGCGCACCCGAGGAGGGAATGAAGTCAGCACACATCATGTCTAGGGCAGTCACCCACACCAAGTTTGGGCTCAGCAGCTCAGTCCAAACATCACAATCGAATAAGCCAAGCCTGTAGCTCACACTCACGAGGGCAAACCGGGTACCCACCGGCTCGTCCGAGAGCCCAAACTCACAGCATAGCAGTTTTGGAAGTGCTGGAAGGAATCACTTACAGTAGCAGCTGTGCTGCTCTTTGAGAAGCCAGGGACACGTCCAACCACTCAGCTGAACTTGTCCCTCCCCGCCAGGGACGCGAGAAGAGGCCAGGACAGGGGACAGGGAAGACAATCCCTTGTTCTAAAAGAGATTCAGCACTGAATACACCTCACCCTCCAGGAGCCACGCAGACGCTCTGCGTCACCCTCCTACATCACAGCTTGAAGTCCTGCTCTCCAGGATGCTTTTCAGCGAGCCAAGGAACCCACACAACACGTGAGAGCAAATCCTGAGCCCTCGCTGCCCCTCGCTCTGGCACGGGCAGGGTGGCAGCACCAGACCCGTGCCCCAGCTGTGCCAGGCAGAGGAACGGCCGGGCTCGGCCTCCTCCTCCATCCTTCCCCTTTCAGGGCTGCGAGAGGGAAGTGCTGGGATCTGTGCTTTAAATATATGAGTCAACTTCAGAGGCGAGGAGGAGCCCGTCTGTCAAAACAGAAGAGGATTTCACTAATTTCAACCCAACGAGGTGACAATACAACGTCGCCCCGGAGCTCACGAGCGGTGTCTGCGTTTGTGAAGGAAAAGGCAAAAGTCACTTTATTACCTAAGTGACCCCCCTTCCTCAACCACAGGCGTTCAGCACCGTACCCTGCCCACCCCACCACCTCTGCAGTGCAACTTGTGCCTCCGAAGCCCCGTGTTCGCTCCCTCATCCAGGTTAGAAATCCCAGACACCAACACATGAGCCGCTCTAAACACAAAAGAGACGGGTTACAGGTTTAGGTGGGGGTTATGGATTTAGGTGGGGTTTTTTTTGCCTTCCCACTTCTCGAGGTAACGCCAAGGATTGGAACAGCTCATGTGTGGGCGCAAATTGCACGGATGCTGGAGAACACGGCGCTCCCACCGAGCAGACAGCCTGCTCCCGCGTCACCCGGCGCGTCAGGAACCCATTCAAACTTCCCCAAGTCTCCCTGGCAGGAAGACACGCTCCCCTCTTTGCCCAAAAACCTCGTTTGAAAACAGGGGAGAGGGTGGCATCACCTAGCGCGTGCCAAAACACACCTTGCAGCCACTCTTTATCTATGTCTGTCCGAGAAAAGCAAGTTAGGGACGAGAGGAAACAGCTGAAATGTTCCCTGTGTGGAGCGGGGGACCACAGTCGCTCGGTGTGACAGCCGGGAGGGACCTGCCATCGAACGGGGACAGCGGGCAGCAGCCGATGCTTAACACAACACAACACAACAGACCACACCACGAACAGTCGGGCTGAGGGAACCCCTCGTTCCGCGGTGCGGACCCCACGTTCGGAGATGCAGACCCCGGCATTCCAAGACGCGCATCCCACGGGGGGATTCCAGCCAGGCCACGGTCTCCTCTCCACTCCAGACCCCCCCCGTCGGGCTACCGAGATGTCATTTCGCTTCGTTTCACGCTACAAAAGCTGAAAAGCCGCGTCTCGCTGCTCTTGATGGGGGGAAAAAAATGAGATTAAAGCGCGGCCGGAGGGGCGGGCGGCTGCTCATTGTCCGGCCGGCCCCGCTGTCGCCCATCGGCCCCCCGGGACCCCCTTCCCCCCGCAGCAGACACCTTCCATCACTGTCAGCAGCGCCGCTGCCGCTCCTCGGGCCCCTCCCGGCCGCCAAGCGCCCGCCCGGTCCCCGCGTCCCCCCCCGTGCCCGGCGCGGGGGTCCCTCCGCACCTTGAGCGCGAACTTCTCCCCGCTCTTCTTACTGAAGATCTCCAAAACTTTCCCGTTGATGCCGAGCCCCAGCACTTGCGTGGTGACCTTGTAGTCGTCCGTGATGGCATTCTTCCGGATCTGCAGGCCGCCCTTCCCC
>WBMZ01000280.1:0-16152 GCA_013400975.1 Atrichornis clamosus
CCCCCCGGCCGCCCCCCGCCGCCGCTTTTGTTTCTCCGGCGGCCGGAGACGCTGCGCTTCACCGGGAGCTACCGCGGGGCCCCGCGCAGGTGCGGGGCCGGGGACGCCGCCGCCTCCCGGCCGAGCCCAGCGTGCCCGCCGCGTCCTCGCTGCCCCGCGGCCCCCGGTCTGTCCTCGCCGTACTCGGGGATGCGCGGGCGAGCGGCAGAGCCGCGGCTTTCCCTACTCCCGGCCGATCTGCCGCTCGGCCGAGCCCGGGTTTGCGGCTCCGCAGTACCTCCCGGGCGCTCCGTCCCGCTCCTCCCTCCGGGGGACACCGAAGGAGGACACGGGAGAAGCGAGGAGGCTCCCCCAGCCCCGGGTCGGCGCTGCACGTTACCGGCGTCCTGCCTTTGTTCGCATTACCCGATCAGTTCAATTGCCTCTCACTCGTAATTCGAAACGTAATTAGAATGATTTTTTCCTAAGAGCTTAAATAAATTAAAATACTCTTATTTTTAATGTGACGTGACCTATTTTTTTCCCAAAAATAGTGAGAATAAAGCAATCATTAATTAAAACCGAGATGTCTCCGTATAAAGATTATATCTGGATGTGCGGTGGCTGCGAGTCACTGGCCGTATTAGTAAATATATAATTGAACATTTAGATAATCACTGGGTTTGCTTATGTGTCTGTGTTTTAACCTGAAAGCACTAAATTAATTTATCATCATAAATAATTAGGGTCCTAATTATTTATATTTCTGGTAGCCGAATAAATAAACCGTCCTTTTTCCTATTATGCAGAGCAATTGCTCCTCGGCAATCCTCAACTTTGATAACTGATCGAAAATTTGATAACAGGGCAACCTCCCCTTGCAGCCACATTCAGAATGGCACCGGTTAACCTTATCCTGTATCGCAACCCCGTGAGCATTATTTTCCCGAAGAGAGAAAGGAGCCAACACAGCTCTATGTAAGGCACGCTGGCCCTGTGCTGGACCCAGGGACTGGTTTCGGTGTCAGGATACGGAGATGGGTTTGAAGATGGTCATATTGTGATGGCCACCGGCTCCGGAAAGGTCGGACACCGGCTCTCTGAGAATTTGCCCTAGTCTGCCTAATTTTCCTTTTTCTCCCAATTTTGTGAGAAACTGACTTTCTTCAGAGACAGCCGGTCTTCTAAACAGAGTCCCATTTCACCCCTCTCCTGACTCTCCAGACTGATTTGAACACATTTTTCCTTATCATTTTACTTGTCCCTTTTTTTTCCCTCACGCTTACATGTACTTTTCCTGAGAATTTGAGATATAAAACGCGCAGCAAAGGAGAATGGAATCATATCTAATTAGTTATTCATATCAATCTGTCAAATATCCTTCTTTTTAAGTTATTCCTGCACCGTGCACCTATTCCCACCTTGGCTCGGCGCAAGATCTGCAGGTCCCAAAAATATCTATTTTGTTATATTCGGTGTTCTGTCAGCGGCCAGATTTTCAGTCTGTAAAGTAAATTTTGTTTACTTAAATGCTACCTAAAATCTTAACGCTATTTCTTACTCTATTTGGGGGCTTTCAGCAATTAAAGGAGCATAAAGGAGTAATTTCTTTCCTCTCTCTTTCTCTTTTTTTTCTTAGAATTGGTATTTTCCCACTATAATTTAGAATGAAATGGGATTTTTAAAAGATCCAGAGTTCTAATCTCGGTTGATGTTTTGGTGTATTCACGGTAATGAGTCCTATTCCCTCGGGTCATGAAGCCCCCAAATGTCAATCAACCAAACTGATTCAGAAATGCCATTGTTCGACTCCTACGTCACTCGCCTTCCTCTCATTTTACTTAACAATACCGGAGTTCTCTGATCACTCATTCGGAATATGGGCATTATCTGTGGAAAATGCACAAAGTGTCTTGATCTTTGGCTGGCAGATACTGCTGGAGGGTTTCCGCCGAGCAGACGGTGCGTGTTTATACTTCTGCACCCCGGACTTTATTACAGCTCGGAGGAGCCAATGAATATCCTGAAAGCAAACCGTGCCATAAATCCGTCAAAAATTAATTTGTCTGAGGAGATGTTACATTTCTATTTCCGCGCCCAGAGCCGGCCCCGGCACGGGCTGCCGCCCCGCTCCGCGCTCCGCGCAGCGCCTCTCCGCTCAGTCCTCGCCGGGGCAGGCTCGGTCTCTCCGCCGAGATGCCGGGCATCCCGCCGCGCCGGACACGCGTGGGAGCTGCCCCCCAACCCGCCGTACAGCAGCACAGAGCTCACGGACTTCGGGAAGGGGCTTCTAAGGTCGCGTGTCCCTGTGGGAAGCGCCATCCGCTCTCAAATGAGAGCGAAACGATCTTCCCCAGAGAAGGCGTGGATATGCCCCATTTCGGACGCTTCCGCAGTGCGTGGGGACATCCCCCACGACACCTCCCGCCAGTCCCCGGCGCTCCCCCCGGCCAGCAGAGCTGAGGTCCCTCCTAAGAAGGGAGCCGACGGGGTTGCCTTTGCGGATCTCCCAGTTCTAGATCCCAACGCTGCATCCCCGGGAGGCGATGGAGGACGCGGAGGTTGGCGAACCCTGCCCGGAGCCTCGGAGCGCGCCCAGGGAGAATTAGTGCTATCCCTCACCCAGCCCGAGCACGGGCTCGCCGCTGGCTGCTAGGCGTGAACGTCGTCTTCATTTAAAATTAGTGGCATAAGCTCCCCAGCCCCCAGCCTCAGCATTTAAAGTGCCTTTTGTCTCTTCATTTCACTTAAGCAAGGTTTTTGTTGCCGGTTGCCAAGTTCTATTAATGCAGAATTTAATCGGGAAGTGCTTTTCCCCGGTCCCAGCAAGACGGGAACAGCAGATTCTGAGGCCTGAGACGGTACAAAACAGATCTCTCGGTGATTACTGCTAATACCCTACAATTTAATGTCGTCTTTAGTAAAAACCACTTATGTGGCAGCAACTTTTTGCGCTCAAAGGAAAAACTGGTCCTTTATGTTTTTTCTCTCGAGCACGCAGCAATCACGCCCGACACTGGAATACGAAACCGAAAAGGTTTCTCTAAAGAGAAGGGCCTTAATTACTAGACTCCATGTACAACTAATCCAAAGGCACACTTAAAAGGAAATTTAATAGCGCCAGTTTCTATTTCACTCTGACTCGCATGTGTCCTCTGGCTGGATGCTCCCAACCCGCTTCTCCCAGCGCAGAGCCTGAGGACTTCCCTCTCCATTTTGTTCGGGATCTGTTGGTTTTTCTCAATATCCCCTTCTCCCTGCAGTGGGAATAAATGGAAAGCCTTCCTTGGGATTAAACCCTTAGATTTTCCCCTTTGCTAACCAGTAAAGAGGGAGAGAGGGAAGAGAGGAAATGAAATTGTTATGGAGATTACAGTGTATGTCACCGGCTCTTTGGCCAGTCCTTGGGTTTTGTCGCTGAACGGCTAAGTGCAAACTTGTATTTCCCTTCACAAGAATGGACAATTTTTCTCGCTTGTTTGCAGTTTTCCAAAGTTCTACACACAAATCAGTGAACCTTAAGAGACCCTTTCACTCTTTTATTGTGAATATTTGTCAGTGCTCGGGGGCAGTGATTGCAGTGACAGGTGAATCCAGGGGCCCAGCGATGGCGTCCCAATTTCATAAGTTTGGGAATGTAAAAGACCCTTTCACTCGGGACGTGGAAGTCAACAGGTTCGCATTTTCTGGGATGTAATTCCTGTTCCCTGCAGCCGAGCGGGAGTGGAGCAAACCCGAGCCCACGGCCGCTGCCCTGCCAAGCCTCAGACCCAGCTACCGCAAACAGCTTTGTGCCGGGCGGCCACCCCGGCATCCCTATGGAATAGGGGGAGGGAGAAGGCCCGGAGGGTGGGGGAGGACCCCCGCCTGGCAGCTCCGCATGTCGCCCGGCCACCTTCTCTCCCAACCTCAGCGCCCATGCGGGCTCCCGCGGGCTCTCGCTCCTCCTCTGCCCCCTCTTTAATTTTCATTCCGCCTTTTAATTATTAATTAAAGCCGAGAAGTGCTGTGGCTGTCGTGGGGGGGGGGNGGGGGGGGGGGGGGGGGGGTGCTGAGAGGGGAGGGAGGTACGCAGGGAAGAAAGGGAAGAGCGGTCTGGGGACAGCGGTGAGAGCGGAGGGTGGCAGCTTTGTGTGCCGCCTTAATTGGCCTGGCCACAGAGGGGCTGCCGCGGGGCAGCCCGAACTCGCTCCCCTCCCGCCGCCCGCCCCATCCATGCCCGTCCCGGGCTCCCGGCTGCAGGACCCCTCGCCGCCCCCCGCCAGGCGCCCCGGTGCGCAGCCCTGCCGCGGGTGGCAGCCGCTGCCGGGGGGCCGCTCCTGTCCCGCGCACCGGAGCCGGGCTTGATATTTAATACGTCTCTCTTTGGACAAAGACACATCTTTTTACCACGGAGAAACGCCACTGAGATGTGGCTAACCTCTAGGGTTATATCCCAAACCACGACCTAGGAGCTTGAAAGATGCTTGCCCGGCTCTCTTCCAACCTGAACAAAAAGAATCTGGAAAAAAAAAAATCGCAGTGTTTTTTTTTGTTTGGTTTTTTTGTTTTGGTTTTTTTTTTTTTTCCCGCACAACAAAGAATTCCTAATCATTTCATCTTGGGGGTGAATTTTTATTCCCATGTCCACTCAGGGTATTGAAATCGATCGCTGCAATATTTAATATATTACTGTCTTAGAGTCCTCTCTCTCTGTAAGGATGGGTTTATTTCTTGTCTGACTACATCCCCTCCTATAATAGCACATTCTGTACATCTGTCTGCAGTGTAAAATAATCGTAGTCTTCATTAAATACGTGGTCATTAAAGGCTGCGGTCACTTTTCTAATTATGTGGGAAATCAAACACCAGATAAATAAAGGCATATTAACAGAATAATCTCCCAATAAATTCACAGGAACTTGAAGAACAAACTCAACAAATATCTGAAGGTATAACTACAACATTGGAACTAACTATTTTTTAATTATGTGAGGTTTATATAATGTACCCTTCATTTTTTGTTTAACTTTCCTGTAGTGACCTGTCCCATAACCTTGTAATCCACTGTGGGATATTTCTTTGTGGCCTCTTTCCTTTTGTTATGCCCCCACAGGTTTCCAGCTTAGATGCCTTTTTTTTTTCTCTTGGTAAATGCGTCTTTAAAAAATATTTGACCTGTTTGACTTAGAGACGTGCATAGACATCTGTGGATTGGGTTAGGCTTAGAGTTTCTACGTGATTTCATGATCTTTGTAAAGCAACACCTGAAAATTAAAAATAATAGTCCTTCGACGTTGGGGAAAATTGTTGCATTAGCAGCGTTTGTAAATGTCAATGACTCTTGTGTAGAAGTTGATTTTCTTTTTTCAATACACATAAACATATAGTTTAATGATCTCCTTGGGACCACATCCTCGTTTATAGCATACTTCCCGGCATAACCGAGCTATTGTCACCCCAGTTTACTATGACGGGATGTCTCTGTACAGCTCTTGGGAAAAACAGGGAGTACGCTAAAGCATCAGCAGGACCTTGCTAGAAAGTGTGGGATAGGGAACGCGCTCGGGAACTTTGCTTTTCCCGCTTCCCTGGGAGCGAGAGAGGCTCCTAGAAAACGCTGTCATCACAGCCAGAGTTCGGGGAAACTAGGCTCCAGCCCTTTGTCATAGACCAGCTCTCCTCGCCGGGAACAAGCGGGTTGTTTTTTCAGGCTGAGCTTTGCAGGTATTGACGAGAGAAGGGATTGCAAAACAGAGATAAACAGGGAGCAAGGACGCTGCTGCTTCTCCATGTCCGTCAGTGAAGAGAGAGAGAGCGAGTCCTGCTGAATTCGGCGATGCCTGCGAGGAAACCCTGAGCACCTTAGTGAGCAGAGCCAGTTAGTCTCATTGGAAAACCCTTTTTCTTTCAGCATCCAGGCGTTCCCTTCAGAAATCTTGGGCTGGTAGTGGCAAAAATGTTAATCTCTATCATGCCTATGCAAAGCTATTAACGCTATTGATTCTTAACTTTCTCAGCGAAGACAAATTCACCATATGTCGATGTGTAAACACTTTGGAATAAAATTAAAACCAGTTCTGTGCAATTGTCACTGTGCTTGATTCTAATACAAACTATCAGATGTTTATGTAGTTCGTCTTTCTAAATGATCAGACGCCATCGGCGTTGATAAACCAAACACAAGCAGTAAATTCTGCGTGGAGGGCGGCTCGGGCTCTCAGGTTTTGTGAAGCCGGAGCAGCTCGCACGAAGCCACAGCAAAATCATCCTGCACTTTTATGCCGGCGTTGGAGCCGCTGAACCTCCAGTTACCTCCGGAGCTCTTTCCTAAACCCAGTGTCATACGTCTCTTGCGGAAAACGGGAGGAACAAATGCAGCAGCACGGCAGGAGCTGGCAGAGGAGTCGGGCTTCGGGCTGGAGCATTCCCGGGAAACCTCGCCGCATCTGTGCGCGAGTGTTTACAGACTGGAGGGAGGGAAAGAGGCAGAAAGGCCTCGGGAAAGGCAGGAGACTCTTTTAAGTCCGCTGATGAGGAATTGCTGCCGGGTATACTCCTCTTTGCCACACGAGCAAGGCAAACACATATATAAAGATTCCCAACTTTCATGTGTGTTTTAAAAAGCTCACCTACTTTCAAGCCTGTTTCAGAAGCTCGGTTTTCCGGGACGGAACAAACACCGCCAAGTATTCTACGTGGAGGGCAAGAGTTATCAGTGATTATCTGGAGAGCCTTTATCGGCCTCTACGCAGCTAGATAGGGAAATACGAATGTTCACGGACTTGCTGAATGGCAGGGCTTGTGTAGAATGGCTACATTTTACAGGCCCCCTTACGGGAGAAGGATACAGAAATCATAATGGAATTAATGAGATTTTACTAGCAAAATTTGTAAACCCCAGGTAACCATTTATAAACTTACTCTAAAATGTAAAAGAGACTGCGAGATCACAGCCGGGGAGATCTGACATTATTTTATATGGCGTATTAAACGCCGTTTTCTCATTTCTTCTACTTCATCATTTAGCATGAACATCTTTTTCCCTCTGGCGAACTTAGCCAGATTTTGACGGGAACCACTATGTCATAGCAGGAAACAACCTGAAAATCCTTCTTCTGGTTTAATGTGCTACTTCAAACACCCGCAGCAGAAACAGTAAAGTTTTTCAAATGGTCTGGAAAACTGTACACAGAATAGCACGTTATTGCTATTTACCCTTACCAAAATGTCATGTCCACGAAAATGGAAATGTGCGTTTCCAAAAGAGAACAAACCCTTTTCCCCTTTTCTACCTTTCCTTTTTTTTTTTTTATTTATTTATTTATTTTCCCCATGCACTTTACTAGATAATAATTCTACGTTTGTTATTGTCCCGGGCAGTTTACCCCTGAATCTCAGGAATACAAAAGCATCGCGGGTAAATATTAAACATATGTTCGCACAGGTTATGTGGCAGTTTTAACACTCGCAATCCCATTCACATGCATCTCTACAAATGTACAAAGACCTTAGAAATCCCAGCAAAAGTGCTGCTCCCGGGGCAGCCAGGCGAGAGGCGGTCCAGGAGAGCGGAGGATTTTGCTCCGGGAGCAACATCAACCTACAACAAAACAACCGGCAGGTCGGGGAGGGTGTGTCAGGGACCGAGCCGTGCCTGGCCGGTGAGAGGATAGTGGTCGGCCCTGCCGCTCCGCCGGGTGCTGACTGTGCAGGGGCCCCGTGCTTCGCCATCACCAGCGGATTTTCCAAGGCTCTGTTTGTTTGTTAGTTTATTCTTTTTTTCCCTGGGAAGGTAGAGAAAGGGGAATGACAAGATGAAATATAATACAGAGATGTGAAGTGACCCGAGTGGCAGATGAAGACGAGGGTTTTGCCGGGACGTGTTTCCCAGTTAAACTCTCGGCTGCTCTTCGGGGAAAACCAAATGCAGGTTGATGGAAACATCCTGTTTTGAGGGAAATGGACTGTAGAGCCCTATCTAGCAGCTCCGACACTACTAATCAGCCTGGAAAAGCGCTGCGAGCACAAGTCCCGGGGAAGAGGGAGCCGTGCATCTGACACGATTGCAATTCAATCCCGATCCTGAAAGGCAGTTTGGAAAATCGCTGCGCTCTGAGGGGCAGGGCCGGGTTGCGGCGGCCTCTCCGCTGCTCGGCCCGCCGAGAGATCCGCGCCTTCCTCTGCCTGCAGCAGGGGCAGAGACCCGAGCCGCAGAGGGGAAGGCAACAGATGTGGGCTGTACAGAAATCCGTGGAACAAGTGCTCTAAACCCAGGGGGATTTCTCCTAATAGCGAAATCAGAGGGGGAGAGATTTCAGGAAAGAGAATAGCCCAATATAAGTTTCTAGAATAGAATTTGCATTTCATCGTGATTTTTATTTTACAATATGTAGACGCGTGCATGCGGGAGGGGTTGGGGAGCCAACGGCGAGGGAGTCCCCATGTCCCGGTCCTTCTGACCGCCGAAAGCATCGGCTTGCCTCTCCCCGCGGCCGGGAAGGGGGACCACGGTGTGGAGTTTGGGGAAGTTCACTGCGATACCCCTATTCCCATCCCCTCCCCCGTCCCTCCGGGACGAGGGAGAAGGGACTGGAGGTGCTGGCTCCTGTTTATTTGTCTAAGGGGAACGGCGGCGTGGGAGGCCGCGGGCGACGCTGGAGCCCCCCTCGCCATGCGGACGCGCCATGCGGCGGGCAGAGGCAGCCGGGCTGTGGGCCGGAGCGGTGCGGGGCAGGCGGGCAGGGGCACCCGGAGCAGCGCGGCCGCGAACAAAGGCAGGGAGCGGCTCCTGCACGTGTACGCTGCCGCGGCGGGGCCGCCGGGCTCGGCCGTGCGCAGGCCACTGCTTCCCGGACTGCCGGGTAGGGAGAGGGGGTTCACCCCGAGCCAGGGTCCCGACGCATCCGCCGCCGAGGGACGAGGCTTCAGCAGGGTTGCCTGCGGGACATCCATGTCCGGCCTCACCGCCCAAAGGTCACCACGGCTGGTCCGGCTTCTCACTACGGGCCACATTAGCGGAGCGGCCATTTACTGCCCCAGGATTGCAGCGCAGCCCGGGTTAGCCCATAAAGCCATTCACACTCAACAATGGGGATTTTCTCAACAATTAACAAGAAACAACATAATAAATCCATTTACAAAGCCCTCGCTATTTACTATAAATTAGCCACTCTTTAAGAGACCGGTGCGTAATTTCACACGCTTTACAGCCCCGGCTGCATTTTAGACGCAAGAGCAAACAGGCCTGTTGGACCTTCTGCGCTGACCCCGCTCCCCGTCCCCTCCCGGGCCGGCTCCGCGGGGGCGGAGAGCGAACGGCCGAGCCTGGAGCCCCGGGCCTCCCCCGGCCGCTTCCTGGCCCCTCGCCCGGCGTCTGCCCCGAGGGCCCCACGGAACCACCACGGGCTTGCCCCCTAGCTCGCCCCCAGCGCGGAGCGGGCAGGGCGGGAGACGGCGGGGCCGCGCCGTGGGAGAGCACGGGAAGATGGACGCCCCGGCGGATGAGCCGGAGGGGGGAGCGGGGTGGGAGCTACAGCCCTGCTTTGAAGTGCAGGAGCCCCTGGGGCCCACCGCGTCGCCCCCGCCGCCCGCGGGAGCCGCTCCGGGAACAGGCAAGCCGGGCCAGGAGCTCTGTCCAAGAGCGAGTGAGCCGGCCCGGGGAGCTGGGCCGGGGACCTGGGGAGGCTCCGCGGCGCCGGGCAAGATGGCGGCCCGAGGCGCGCTATGCCCCGGGCTCGCCGCGTTTGGGCCGCCCCGCCGCTCGGGGGCCCCGGCTGCGCTCCCGCATTTTTTTGATCTCCCTCTTCTCTTTTTCTTTTTTTTGTTTCTTTTTTCCTTTTTTTTTCTCTGTTTTTGTTTTTTTTTTTTCCTTTTTTTTTTTTTGTTTTTCTTTTTTTTTTTCCCTTTTTGTGATTTCCAGGCGGCGGCATCGCGCCGCGCGGAGCGGGAGCGGGACCGGCGGCGCTCCCGCCGTCCTCCCCCCTGTTTACAAACACAGCTGTTGCCGTGTATTTGTAATGCTAGGGGTAAAGCCACCAGCAGCGAGGAGCAAACGAGAGATGGTGCGGGAGAGGGGTCCTCGGCATCTGGAAAGGACAGGGCGCCTTGTTTTTGAAACTGTCAATTCCCTCAACCCCTATTGTGAGCGCCTCATGCAAAACATCTCGGGCCTTTTAAAGCGGGGGCTTGTGAGGCCGCCTCGGAGAGAAAGGGAGAGGGGGAGAGAGAGGGGCCTAGGGCACGGGAAATAATTATATCAGCGCAGTGAAAAAATGCAACGTGTAAGGCCTAAACTCGGCTCACTGTCCCTTTGCGAAAGGTTTTTGGGCAGGCCGGAGCTGTTAGACCGCGGCTTGCAGGGCCAAGTACCAGGGGAATGGGTAACGCCTGCAAGCGTGACTTTAGCAAGGTAGATCCCAATGCCTCCCTCCTGATTTTGCCAGTCAGGGTTTTTCATTTTCAGGCGCTTGCCCTCCTTTTGTGCCTCCAAGCTGACCAAATAGATCCCAGGATGAACCATTACATATTCTTCCCAGCAATCCTCTTAACCATAAAAACCACAATTAACAAGGTTATCCATGTTTCATGTTCTCTAACATACTGCATATGTAGAATATTTTCCTGCAGATTACTGCCGTGTGTCAAAAATGCCACTTTTTTTACCCCTTTCTGTCTCAACCACTTGCACGTGTGAACAGTGACAAACACAAACATGATAGCATTGCTCTCATTTCTGCAGAAACTTTAATTTATTGGCAACTAAATCTGTTAGAGTAAAAGGGATCAGAGACCACGTAAAAAATCACCATGTGAATTGATTAAACAGGAAACTTCATACAACAGCTACCACTATTTTGCATTATTGCTAGTAGTGGCGTTTTAAATAAACAACCAGTAAAGAGATTATCCCACTATAGTCGAGTCAGTGTAGTTTACAGAACAATCACTTCTTAAAGTAAATTGCTGTAAATGGCAAGTTACATCTTTTAAGGCAATATACCTCGTTGCTGAAGGTATTACACGTGTTCCCTTTTTAATGCTCTAGAGAATTAAACAGAGTCCAAAACTTTCTTTTGTGTTCCATCTGGCAGCAGAAATCTTCCCAATAAATTTACCGATGAACTCTACTTGTGGCAAATTCCTACGGAGTATAGTCCATACAGTACATGCACTTCCTCAATTGCTTTTTCCTCTAGAAAATTCTGTTGATTTTTGTGTACTCCAGGAATTGGAAAAGGATGATGATTCATTACTAGCACATTTTAAGTTTTGTCTCCTGTAAACATTGCAGCAAAATGGTAGCCTGTCTCCCTTGGAAAACTTTGGGTTTTCCTAGTTATTAGAACTTACCTTTGTGGAAGAAAATTTGTTATTTTTATGTAACTCAATGATAAGACTTCGCATGCTTAAGGCTGAAATGATCATGTACTCTGATCTCAATAATAATTACAATGTTGTCAGAAACAATCACCAAACTGCCAGAATTGGAGAGAATACCATTTCCCTCCCCCCTCTTTTTTTCCCCTAGTGAGTTATTGTACCTGGCTAATTTCTCCAACAGTAGTAAAAACACGAATGTCCCTGCTAGTGACTTGCACTAAACTGAGGTGCGCACGTGTGAAAATTATTTGGCTGTTTAACTCCTTGCCGTTTGCTGCTGCCTGGATGGAGGGGAGCCCAGCGGAGCAGCCTGCCGGGGATGCCCGGGGGTGCCTGGAGCTCCCGGGCCGCTAGCAGGGCTGGGCGCCATATTTCACGTCCTCAACTCTGCAGAGCCTATTTGGTATAAATTTATGCTTATTCCTCCCTCTTCCCCCCCCTTCCAGGATTATTTCGGGAACCTGAAAAGGCACCTCTGTAATTTACAATTCCTGGCCAAATCAGCATATCTCTAATTGGAAGTAAACAGGGTCAAGGGACAGAGTTACTTTGAAAGTGATACGTTGTTTAACTGGCAAGGAAAAATTTTAGGTCTCAAGTTTGCATATTGCACTTTTGCAGCTTTTGGCTCTTCCTTTTTCTTTTTTTTCTCTCTTTTTTTTTTTTTTTTTTTTTTTTTTTTCAACAGGTCTTAACAACAATTCTAACAAAGGAGAANGACACGGTTTCTAACAGAGCAGGGGGCTTTCCTGAGCAGTACATTTTGTACGTACTTATAGTTCTCTGGAAATAAGGCTGTAATCTGTGCAGCTCTAAACACACGAATGTAAACATTCATCTCAGAACAACTTCAGTAAGCAGATTTTTCATGACCATCGTAATTTCAGCAGAGCAGTTAAGTATGCAATGCACCTTTTGCAATTGGCAGCTTAAAGTGATATGTGTGTGTGTGTGTGTGCGCGCGTGTGCATGCAGGGGGGAAGGGTAACTCCACTGAAAGGCAATTGTTTACTCTTTCTAAATATATTTGGCTGCAGGTATTCTTAGACTAGGCCTTTTACAATGAGAGGAAAACTCCGGTGTGAATATAGTAAACAGAGCTGAAATCAGTTAGTGACTGCTTGAAATATTTGGAGACACGAGGGGTTGGGACAGGGCATCACAAAAGGCAGGAATTAAAAAATTGAAACCCAGGCAGTGAATTGCCAGCAGAAATGTTGACTTTGAGTCACATAGTAAACATTACATTGTTGCTTTGTTTTCCTTTTTTGATTTACGATAAATTATTCTCCCGGGATTGATCGATGAGTGGAATCCTTAAAATTTAATTTGTGAATGATCTAGTATAAATAAAATGCTAATCCAAAGAAAGAAACCAGCAATTATTCATCCTAAACTCTGCTGATTCAGCAACTCAATTATTATTGCCGTTCTCAAGCTGCAAACTTTCCAGGCTGTTTTCAGAGTTGCTGTACTCGTCCTCCCCCAGCAAGAGATACCTTCCCCTGTCCTCAGCTGTGCCTCCACCTCGGCCTCCAGCCTTTCTCTTTTTTTTTTTTTTCTCCTTCCCTTTCTTTTGCAGAGGTTGAGGGGGAGGGAGGGAGCGAAACAGTTAACCTCTTGAAGCGTATTTCCTCCAAATAAAAACAGTGAACTTACAAACGGAGAGGAAACCACGGATAACTCTGCAATAATTCAAAGTGTTTGGAATCAGGATTTTTTTTAAACAGTGTTTTTAATTGAAAATAAAGCTAAAGCATGCTTTTTAACAGTGCAAATTTCCATAATTTTGATTTACTGCTTCCATCATCACAATATATTATACCAGCATGTCTTACCGAGGGCTAGACTCTAGAAGTCTGCCTGTTCAACTATTTCGATATTAAGTGCAAATATAGATAATTGCCTCTGATTGTCACGTGCAGTAGAAATGTTTCTGCTACATAGAGAGGATGGCATGGCAAAAAAACCCCACGACAGCAAATTTCAAGAGATGAGGATAGAACCGGGAAGTGTAACATGGTTGAAATGCCTGAGTTTTGGTGCCAAAAAGCTATGAATAACATGGTCTTCTCATTTTGTGTAATCTTTCCACTTACGGCCTCTCATTTCACTTTCTGTGTTGTATTTACTGCTTTGCTATTTCCTCCAGCCAGCATGAGGGGCTGGACCATAAATTGTACTGCTGGCCGGGCAAATATTTTAGTTGCTTTGCAAGTTTGTAAGGGGCATGTTCAGACCACAACTTAAGTATGACATTAGTGGATAACAGTAACCTTATTTAAGACCTCTGGGTGAAACAAAAAGACTTCCCAATTGCAAAGAGTGGCTGTACAAGTAAAAAGACACCCTTTTACCAAAAATAGAATTCCACATTTATTTACTGGTTTCAAATGAGGCAGCTCTTCCCAGCACTGGGGTCATAGGCGGACCCCAGGCTTTTCCAAACCGGAGAAAAAGGAGTAAGTGCAACTGCTTTTTGAAAAAGACACCCCTGCACCCGAAAACAAAGCTCCCGAAAAGTAGACTGCTGCCACATTGAATTATAGTGAACCCTTACTGTGCAACCATGTAACTTAACAAACTTTAACTGAATTAACAGTTAGACTTCCATTTTCAAAATCTAGTGCATAAATTTAATGGCTCATTCTAATATTTATTATTCAATCTTTTGACATTTATTTGCAGCAGTTGAATTGAGGTACTGGTGCATTATTAGCATTTAAACAGTAAAGTGTTCCAGCTCTACCATAATAACTGAGTTTAACTTGAGTCTTTAGTCTGAAGTACTCTGTGGAATGTAACATAATAAAAAAAAACCAAAACAAAAACAAAAACAATGCAACAGAACCAACCCCTCCCTCCAAAAAACCAACAAAAAAACCAAACCCCAAACCCCAAAATAAGAAAAGAAAACCCACTGTTGTAATGGTAAATAAAATAGTAATCTGTTTTCTGTCTTCACAATGTGATAAAACAGGATTCCAAAAGTGTGTATAGCATTAATGGGTTTGTACAAACCATGCTGCGGAGTTAAAAAAAAAAAAAAAAAGGTAAGAAAGTTAAAGGTGGTTCAAGAAAATATTTTTCCAAACTATTTTATTAATTAAATTTCCTGAATTTGTGGCTAGGTGGAAGAGGTATTGCAGAACCGCCCAGCTGCCATTTCCATACAGGATGGGCCTTGTGAGGTGGTTGGGAATCCTTAGTGGTGTTTAAGGAATAAGCTGGCAACAAATCCCCATCATTGCCAATAATTAGTGATGGTGGACAGGGAAAATTTGCCATGAAATTAAATGGCCTTTTCACTGCTGATGCTACATTGCTGGCTACCCTTTTGCGTCTATTGTTAACTGTAAAATCATCCAGTGTTCCTTCATGTGTCTCGATTTTACCTGTAGGACGTGGGCTTCGAGCTGATTTCAAATTTGGTTTGACTGGAGGAGTCTGCAGTACAGGTCGCTTTCCCAAAACCAGTGTCCTGTAATTTTTTCTCACCCTTGCTCCAAATTTATACTCCCCGTCCTCAGGTTTTGGAGTACCTAAAGTGCATGAGAGGACCTGACTCTGAGTCAGCGGGTTTAAGGAAGTGGTTTCTTTCTCAGTGCATGCAGAATCTTCCTTGGCTGTTAATAAAGCGTCCTGGTTATTACTCTCAGTCACACCGTAAAACTCATCCTTAGTATCATTGCACTCACACTTTAGCTTATGTGTTGTAAGATCAGGCTCATACTCGTCGTTCGCACTGCTGTCCTCTATTTTGATTTTAATGCTGTGCAGGAATGGCAATGCCTTATTGCCTGTATCAGTGCACTGGAGCTCAGCTGCTGCTACTGCCCCTGGAGAAGCAGCATCCTCCGCAGGATCAGTTTGTAAAGAGGGCAAATCCGTGGCAAATTCAATACAATGAGGGATTTTGGAATCTTTCTCTGAATTTGCTGCCGCTGATGAAGAATCATTATTTAAGAACCTGGCAGCTATTGTACTGTTATCTGCACGGTGTGTAGTAGTTGCTTGAAGGCATTTCCTTGCCTCTCTGAGTATTCTTTGTTGTGGAAATGCATTGTTTGTCTTTGGGCTAGGTGAAGAGGCCCCCTTTGCAACACAGTTAATTGTTAGGTCAGTACTCTTGGCATTACTGGAAAATTCAGAGTGTGGGAATGTGAGTTCGGATACCCTATCATCTCTTATCTCCGCGAAGCAGCTCCCCAGGCCGCCGGAGCAGCGAAGCGCCGGGGCGGCGGGAGCCCAGCCTGGGCGGCCCCACTCCTCCGGCAGCTCCGGCTTGACTCCGCCGGGAGCGCCTCGGAGGGCGGGCAGCCCGCCGGGCTCCGTCGAGGCCGGGGGCCGGGAGGCTGCGGCGGCCGCCAGATGGTACAAGAAGTTGGCGTGGACCACGCCGGGAGGGCTGCAGAAGCTGGTGCGCCTGAAGCGGATGCTCTGCACCGAAACCTGGCTGGAGACCGAGCTGGAGTCGGAGTCCGAGGTGCTGTCCTCCTCCTCCTCTTCCTCCTCCTCTTCCTCCTCCTCCTCCTCCTCCTCCTCCGAGCTGCCCTCGCTGGAGTCCGAGGCGCCGCTGACCTCCTCGTCCTCCTCCTCCTCGTCCTCCTCCTCCGAGCTGCCCTCGCTGGAGCTGGAGAGGCTGGAGCCGCAGTCCGAGTCGTGGGCGGCGCGGCCCGAGCAGCAGCTGGACTCCGAGTCGCTGCTGCCGCTCTCGGGGAAGGCGGGCGGCCCGAAGCCACGGGGCAGAGGCAGCGGCAGCCGCGGGGCGCCGCGGGGCCGGCAAGGCCGGGGCAGGGCCAGGGGCCGGCG